>SIXB01003898.1:0-19586 GCA_007018985.1 Anopheles bwambae
ACGCAATGAATGTCGCAAAGATAAATCCACCTGGCACGATAAAAGCCTTCGCGCTAAGTGCGTGGATACAAACTTTACATCAACATCAAGGCAGCTGCTTTGACGCACTTTTGTTCTTCGGCTAAGCTACATTCAACGGGCGAACGGTAAAGACAGCCCGGGGTTTCGTTGGAATTTCATCAGCGATGCAAAACAAGAGCTTTCATTCTTGTCTCGCGCGTACTGGAGGATTAAAACAATTCTACATAAAACCAACATTTTCATACGAGTACAAAGGCAAAACACGGTCGCCCTCAGTCAGTGTCAACAGTACAGAAATTAAACAAAAATATCTTATGAGCTGTAATTTTGGAAAGAGCTTTGGTTTCTTCACAGCGCAACATAATTTATTTGCTCCTTTCAGACACGCAACATTTAATTTTTATTCTTTTTAAGCTTTTTGTTTTTCTATTTTCTTTTGAAAGATGTTCATGTTTCGTTCATTATTCTTCATGGTATAATTAAAATTAATGCTTACGTCATTGAAGATAATTTAATTTAATTTAATAATGGGGCAATTCACGATTCTAGTCAGTTTTTTGTATGGAGTTTGACAGTTGGAGGCTTAAATCATATAAACACTCCATACAAATCCACACACAAAAGTAGCCTGCAATTTTCAGTCTAGATTATTCTAGCCTCAAAGCTAGAATTCGATTCGAGTACCTGCTCGAAAAAATGGCAGAACAAGGTGGTGTTTACATTTATCGCAAGCTGCACTAAAGAGATCGCAATTCGCCGGTACAGTCGTGGTACAGTCGTCAACTCGTACGTCTTAACAACATGCCCGTCATTGGTTCAAGCCCCAAATGGACCGTGCCGCCATACGTAGGACGATAGTCAGTCTATGGGCGGAATTCAATTAGCAACTGAAAGCCAAGCCCACAAATGATACAGGCAGGCGTTGACCAACAACGGTTGTTAAGGCAAAAGAAGAAGAAGAAGAAGAAGCATTAAAGAGATCAGGAGATGGAATCTAGAATCAAAGTGTATGTAGTGCAGGTAGTCTCATAGCATGTTTTTTACAACCAAATTTGAACGTCGTTTTTTAACAGGACGGGTGAAAACTTTTGCTGAAACAGGCTTTCTGGCAGAAGACAAAATCTTCATTCAGAAGCAGAAGCAATAAAAAACAGCCTTCTAACTTCATACATCTTGGGATAAGCCCACCTGTATACTATACTCACTTTGATAGTTGCTCGAAAACTGCTATACAATGCAAACAGCTGACAGGCTGTAATTTCAGCCAACCAACTTAAAACGGAAAGGACTCCAATATTTAATATTTTATAAACAATAATTTATTAATGTTTAAAAATAATTATTTATTGTTTTGTTATTCAATAATTAAACATTGTAGCTTTAAAGTTTCAATTTTCCAACAATCTTTTTGAGATGTTTTCTTATATTCCAACAAATGATAATATCGTTGTTATCTTAAAAAATGCAATAAATTAATTATGTTGCTTATTACTTGCATGTTTTATGTTTGCTTTGGAAAATGAGCGCTCCCTTGCATTCAATAATGTCATTCTAACAAACATATCCACATTTGCTACTCCGTCTAGTATAATTCTTGCATATTTATCAATTCCTTATCGCACATTTTCACGTGTTGTATTACACCTATGCGTTAGGATAGACTTTACCGCCTCACCAAAGCTGAAAATTTCTCAAAATTGTATTGTTGGTATCGTGTAGCGCAGGGCAAGCAATGGAAACATATTAATACAATCCACACGCAACAACCAAACAGCTTAAAGTAGCAGAAAAAGCAAAAAAAAACTCTGTTCAAAAACACTCTTCAATTACTTACGTGCGCGCATCCGGGAACAAATCTACGAATTTTGCTTTACGGACCCGCGGTATGCTGCATGTCACCCAAACAACCTTCGGCTACCTTTTCGGCACGTCGCTACCTATATTTTTTTTCTTTCTCTACAGCACGGGCTAATCATGCCAGCGGGTGTGCACGGGGGTGAATTATTCCATCCGGATCCTTCCGACACACAACAGCGCGCACATAAACCATGCTGAGTCGAGCACTGCAGGAAGATCGTGCAGCACTACCTTATGGTGCACGTATTCTCTGCACCCATCCCCAAGAATGAGGGTCTCACAACAACGACAAAAAATATATACATCCAGCGACCAAACAAGAATCACGTATCCGCTCCCGAACCATCGTACAATCTTCTCGGAAACTGCAAGACTCACACACACACATACTTGACTCGTTATCCTTCGTTACCAGTGTGCCTAAACCTGTAAATTGAATGATATTAAGCAGCAGTCAAGAGATTCCCTAGTAACAGTGCGGGACAAAGCCACACCAAGGATCTGCGTGTGTGTGTGTGTGTTTGGTTGGTTAAAATGGGTCATGGGGCGACGCTTGGGTTCGTATTTTGTGTATGTGTCTATTCTATACATATATTCTTTCTTTGCTTGTGCTCTATCTGTCTTCTTTAGCCTTGCCGTATGCGGATCCAATTGAACCAATTTCTTGGGGGCCTCCTTTTCTGCACAAACTCCCAAATCTCGAAGATTGCCTGTTAGTGAATCCCGCTGACACCTGGCAACGCCAGATTTCGTGAGCCCTTGCGCCATCGGGATAAAGAGATTCTTGAACCTTACCACCGCCGCCAAACAAAGGCACAGGGATCGAAATTTTCATCACGAACTCGAAGCATCAGCAAAGGTGGACGCAATGTCACTACGTCACTTACATTTTTACCATACGAGCGAGTACGATGATACGAATTTGCTTCTCCCGCCTGGTTGTTACATTTCCCCGTTTTCACGTTCTTTCACCCCAAAACCTAGAAGAACAGACAACGAGAAGCAATATTTGGAACCACACGCTTCCATCCCCATTTGCCACTCACTTAGGCGTAATAGATGTCGTCAGTATTTACGATACGTCTCCAAAATGTGGACAAAAACAGATGCTTGGGTGTCTGCTCAGTAATATTTAAAGCATACCTAAACAGTCTCACGTAGATGAATGCTTCCAGCTTTGTGAATCAAACTTGTTCATCCATAAAATCACTACACATTTTAGTGTTCTTATTAAAACGAGCAAGCTCCATCACATACTTTCCACTTCTTAAGGTAACCGATGAGTTCCCGACTTTTTATTTCCAATCTCCATACATGCACCTCCAATTATTGCGTCCAGGCTGTGAGAGGAAAAGAAGCAGCGGCTGCTAAAACCTTTCGCGACAAATCGAAAGCATAATTCGATGTAAATCATTAAAAATATTCGCCTCATTAGATCGCTCGGTCCATTTCCCAGTGGCACGTTGATGGGAAGAATGTTATGCTCACGCTGTACGTCCCTTTTTTACTCGTCGGCATTTTCAAATGAATGTTTTGCAAAATAGGGCCAGACTACTCATCGTCATGCATCCACGGTACTTATTTTTACCCAATTTTCGACCGGCAGCGTCATCAATCGGAGCAGAAGTGCTTGAACGCTTTCGATCGGCTGGTTTAATGTTTCATTCACCCGAATGAGTACGGTTCGCTGGGCTGCGTCGGCTACACAATACTAAAGCTGTTTCGCGTTTTTCGGTCGTTGCATTCTGCTTTGGAAGGCTTTTGAACTGTTGGTAGTGCTTGAAACTTTATTTTAAGCATTTCTTTTTCGCCAAATGAAGGCCCCGAATAAGGTACATCAAGTGAGTGTTGGGGTGGTAAAGATCAGAGCGAAACTTGCACGTTTATTCTTTTGTGCATTGATTTTTTCGTAGCGGACAGTGATTGGTGAAAAAAGGTAATTTTTACTGCAAAATTATCCAAACGTATAATTTATTAAATATTATGCATTGTAAAGGCAAAGGATGAAATCATGAACAGACACTAAAGTAATGCCAAAAAACAGATAGCTAATAAGCTGGAAAAGATAAATAATATGAAACTTCCCTACAATAAAGCTGCATTTAATAGGTTTATCTTTCGCTGTGCTTACGCTTGCACTGCTCTGCATTCTTCTCAGCTTTTCGATTTCTTCCTGCCACTATCGTCGCTGAAGGTTGTGATCTACATGCAAACGCTTCAAGTTACACGATTAAGTGTACCGACAGAGAGAGAGAGAGAGAGTTCACAAAGTCTTCTGCCCAGAACGGACCACGATCGAAAGGATGGTGGAAAAATCTCAACCCGATGGACTTGTTGATTCATTAAAAAGTTTGATTATAGAAAAGTTGGCGCTAGCTCCTAGCTCAACCCGAAAAGGAAGCTTTCGTTTCGAGATGGCGAAAAAAAAACAAAAAAACTTCACTCAGCTCACGCGGCTACGGCTGAAAGTTCTTGAAAGTATCGTACCGCCCCGTCGAACCCTTTGCACGTCTTTACGAGCGACTGCGTGCGATGCGAAGGGAAAGAGAGAGAGAGAGAGAGAGAGAGAGAGAGAGATAGAGCTTTCGCACCGCCGAAGCCTTACAGGAATTGGGTGTTAATCTACTTGGAAATCAATCAAGTGAACTGTCTGCTTGAAAATCGGGACGTTGGGCTTGAAAGTAATTAATAGAATGAAGTGAAGTGATTCGGGCAGGGGCAAAAGGCGTTGATTTTAAGCTTCAACGGGTGAGCAAGTCTGGTAGGTGTAAGAAATGGAGGGAGGGAGATTTTCCATTCCCGGCAAGGTGTCTTATTTACAGATGATTTATTGGTGATGAAATTGGTAATCATATATATTTTTTTAACTTATCAAAAACGTTTTTATTTATAATATATTCACTACACAAATTAAATGCATTAAAAGCCACGATCATGGCATTATCAAGCAATTAACTATAAAGTTTAACCGTTGTTTGCTTCTTGAAGTTCCCGCAAAATATCATTCGCTTCACAACAAGCTTAACAATCTTAATTACAAATCAACCCACCAACCCCACCGAAACCAACCTCTGCGCCATCCAACGATCAACCGATATTTTATAAGCCAGAGAGACCGCTCCTCTAAGCATTAGCAGCCAGCGGAACACCCTAGTCTTTCTACTTCTGATTAACCCCGGCACCGTAATACCGCTTCCGGGCGTCTTTCTGCAGCACCAAACCATTACGTGCCCGACCTGGCACGGGCTAGGGAAAACATTTTACGCGACTAATCCTATTTCAACAATTCCATCAACCAGCCGAGCCAGCCTTCTCCTGCGGGTGAACAAATGGGACAAAAAAAGAAATACGGAAAAAACAAAAACTTTCCCAACGGAAAATGTAGAAAGATTTTGAACAAATCCGTCCGCTGTAAGATAATCATCATTGGAAAGCGAATTTTTGGAAGAGAAGCATCTTCCCCTGCCTTGGCGTTTTAATACACGCAAAGCGCAGCCGAAAGTAAGTTTGGGGGAAAACAGTGGAGAAAGTTGAATCGATAATGTTGAATCCATTTTAAGCTGGTAGAAATTTGGGAGGGGGTGCGAAAAAAAAGGAATGGAAATATTGATTCGTGGAGGAATAAATTTTCTTTTTCCTAAAAAACGGATATTCAATGGATATTCCTTGTTGGATTCAAGTTGGATTGACCGTTTGTCAGTTACAGTGAAAATCCTTTTTCTGAAGCGAGAAAAGTAACATTACCATCACCACATAGTAGCGCAAACTTTTTGGTGTGATTATTTTGTGGATTTGTGGAGTTGGTACGATAAATTATCACCTTGGTTGCGAAACTTTGGCACGGGAACATTATTTCAGTGTTCAATAATATTTTATTATTTTCCCATTTGCTCAGTGTTATCGCTGCTAAACGAAGTAAGAGAATGTTCCGCTTCTGAACCTTTTCAGATGCAGCGGAAGCAGCACAACCAACCGGTGCAGTGAGGCAGAAGCACCACATTACCACAATCGAGGGCACGATTTATCCTTCCCCGGGTTGGGTGTGTCATTCGCCTTCCTTTGTTTTACTGTAATCGCAAGCATCGCTTCGCCATTCGCTCAATCCATCCATCCATCTATCGTGTGTCCTTTGGATGGCGAATGGCTGTTTTTGCCACTACCAAAAGGAGCACACTTTACGGGTTGTCACACGAAACCGTATCTGCTCGCAAAGTTTCCCAATTCCAGCGGCATTTTCGACAACAAAACTTCTCGCTTTCTCGCGTAACGGGACAATTTTCCCACTCTCTTGGCTGGCAGTCCACACAGACCGCAGAACGGTTCGACAATTTGCTGCGTGCTGCGATGCTACACTTTGCTCGATGGGTTGGCTACCCATCCGACACAAAGGGAAGAGATGATGAGAAAGTGATAAATTTTTAATTAATTAAAATTTAATTAAACGATTTTTCGGGTTCCCGTATTGGGCCAAACCGCCGGGCAAGCTTACCGTTCTCATACCCCGACCGTTGGACAGAAAGACCGGCCAGCGAAATTTCTCGGTCGGCGGGAAAACTCAGTGATGACTGTAGGGAAACTCAGGGGTTATATGGTTTTAAAGCACTCAGGAGAGCTGCATCGAGTTTTGGTTTATCCATGCTGTGGGGAATTTTCGTGCGATTAAAATGTTTTCAACTTTATCAAACTTGAATTAATTGAACTTTAAATTTAAATATTTTTCCAAAATCAAATGGAACTTTAAATCAATGTATGAAAAATGACACTCATTATTTTCAGTTTACAACAGAATCATTCAAATTGCACCAAATATAGCATCATTTTCTGACCAACCGTGTTGGACTTTTCCGTGCATTATTCTTAAATTAAACTGCTTACCATTTAATTTTACTCTCTCGCGCTTTCTCTTTACTGTATGGGTTTTATGCTCACTTTAAGAGCATCGATCGGTTACCGACAATCGATATTGAAGTTATTTTTTTCTAGATTTCACATTAAACTAGTCCGGTGTGTGTACGTACTACTGGTCTTATTCGTACAATCACCGTCGGCTTTGTGGTCTTCTGATTTATAGGAACACTCTTCCTCTTCCGACACGGTCGGCATGATATGGTTCGTTACCTACGTGTTGTAGGTAAAGAACGAAGTAAAAATAGCAAACAAGAGCTGTTGTTTTTCATCCAATGGCGAGCTGTATTGAAAAATAAAGTGCCAGGAATGATTTTAAAGAACTGAGCGCTGAGAACAAAACAAAACTGTCAATTTTAGCTCTTCTTTTGGTCAACACATTTATAAACGTTTGAATCTGGAAAGCCCTTGAACGATGGAAACGCCTGGTAGTTCATGGATTGTTTTATGAAATTTAAAAATATCGTAGATGAGAGGTGATCCCGTGGCACAATCAACTCGCACGACTTAACAACATGCCTGTCACGCGGTATAAAGCTCCGTATGAACCATGCCCCCCAAATGTAGGATTGATTTACCTGCTATGGATAATACATAACATGCAGGCCTTTACCGACAATGATTGTTGCCCCAAAGATGAAGAAAAAAGCCACCAACGACGGATCTTTTTGTGTTTAGGTGATAACACGATCTTATAATATAAGACGTGCATCTTGTCATTATACTACGTCGCAATAGCAACCAAAATGTAACACGGACGAAGGCAAAAAGAAATCAAATAGCTGCAGCATATCGTAAAATTGCATGGATATACGTAGCATTTCCGAATGAATAGATTAATTCAACCTCGCAGTTCGTAAGAGCCAATCTTGTCGTTAAAGAGTCAGAAGACAAACATCCGATGTTAATGAAAGGGTTTAAGCACACGTCAAACCAAACTCACAACTAGAACAAACCAAAGCCCAAACGAATGTTCGTTTCCCTTGAAATTATGAGTAGAACTACTAAAGCATATTTTTAAATGCTGGATGATGACTGTTGAATGTTTATATGCTGAATATTTCGTCCTATCTAAATTCATTAGAATGGTATGCCTTCAAAGGGACATTCACTTCACTGATATGAAATATTTTCGTACACATGCCGAAATATCCATTCTATTGACTCATTTTTTTTTCTGATCCATTAACCCCGTTAAACCGACTTACCACTCCGAGTGTGATTGAATACTGCACAATCAAAACATACATTGAAAACATATTGTGCCTAAGTGCTACTCCAAGTATGAATATTAAATGTACGACACAAAAAGTTACATGCAATCGGGTTTTTTTTCTCAATTCTCGGCACCATTTACCAACGCCCTGGTATCTAACCTGTTATTAAAAACTTGATGAGCCTTTCTCCCCTTTTCACTCAGGCTTTATCACGCAGTGTGACCCACACACACACACACGCATTAACCAAATGTGGCCACGAAAAAAAGGGATGATAAATGATCCTTATT
This sequence comes from Anopheles bwambae, assembly GCA_007018985.1. Classification (NCBI taxonomy): domain Eukaryota; kingdom Metazoa; phylum Arthropoda; class Insecta; order Diptera; family Culicidae; genus Anopheles; species Anopheles bwambae. Next base: position 8,291 of record SIXB01003898.1, read on the forward strand.
TGAGTTGAAGGCACATCGTTCGTATGACACACCGAGCGGTTATGACAATCGATTGGTTGACACTTTTTGCAATCCTGCTAAGCGGTTCCTTTAAATGATTGATTAGACTGGATGATATTAACGGAATGCAGAAAGCCTTGGACCGTAAATGGTGCATCTAGGCAAGAAATATAATATTTCCTTATGGCTTGAGAGGAATCAGTCCGCTAAATTATGGTTTTTTATGATCATTAGCGTTAGTTGAGGGTTCTTATATTCTTTTCAAAACTCCTTAAAAAAATAACAACTAATTCTATTGCCTTTCAATCAACTTCAAACCTGTCGATACGCTCTGCAATTCCATTCCCATTCCAGCGGTTCTCCTACAGAAAGCTTTCAAGGCAACAACCACCATCTTCTCAACCACTTACTAAGACGATAAAGCTTGCAACCACTTCTTAACCCTTTTTTTCTTCGCCTCCCCACCCCCCTCCTTCCTCACTTACTCGAATGAGAAAGGTTAACATTTATTTACACACGTGTTGTTAGCTCAGTATAAATTGGTTCCAATTTTTCCTAACCAAACCCAAACCAAACGGCGCGCGGTTGGTTACATATGGAAAGCACTACGGCAATTGCGGCGATGAGGGATGAGGAAAGAGGAGAGCTGAGTGAAGTTCGTAAGCTTTGCTAGAACCTCAGCTTTCCATCTGTGCATCTTGCCAGCAAGGAAAGCAAGAAGCGACTGAAACATAACCAAGCGCTTTGTGGAGCAATCGTTCGGGATGAGAAAATTTATTGGTTCCGCTTGGAGGACGCTTGGCAGGCGGCCGGCCTTCTTAACTAACGCTCACGAACCTCCGGTTTGCGGTGAGCTGATGCACGTTCCTTACGGTATTGATTTGCCGGCAAGGGCAAAGCTTACCGTTTTGCATTTGCAAGCAAAAAGATTCAATCGAAAGCAGGACTTTCTGTGGGATTTGTACGATTATTATATACTTCATAAGAGCAACTAGGGTAAATAAAGGTATAAAGGTAGGGTATAAAGGTCGAATAAAGGTTATGTATAAACTTATTAGACGATTCTTAAAGCATTGCTTCAAATTGGGTTAGTTTTTGAACTATGGATATAGTCTTGGATGACCTAATAACGTTAATTATGGTTTCGTACCCAAACGATCCTTACCAAGCAACATGGCTAAATTTGTATCGAACTGCATCCCATATTTGGAATTAGACCATCAAATTGATGCACTGAAAACTTATTTCTATACTGCTTTTGATCGTTTCAACCATTCTCCTTGAAGAACCATCAAGATCCTTCATGCAAAACTCTATCAACTTTCATCAATCAGTAATTGTCAGCAAAACCAATAGGAAAGGTACGATTCGAAAAGAAACAGAGCAAGTCTGACTGGAATTAACGTCCTTTGCGTTGGTACGATATGTCTTGTTGTCTAATGGCCATTCTTTTCTATCCATACTGTGACGTTTATGAGGATAGAAGACATATAAAACATATCTTCAGAACATCTTTATAACGCCTTGTATGGCGAACATCGCAACAGTTAGTTTATTAAGATTAGTGGCTCGAGGTATTCAAACCTTACAGCCCAGACAATTCAGGCGGTGGAGCCTGCTACATTTTTATGACTCCGAGCGTCTCGCGAGCTTACGTGACCTATTGTGCCTGTAAACTAATTGTCTGTAAACAGTAAGATAACTTCGTGAACAGTAGGGCAAATTAGCTAACAGGCAATTTAGCGAATCAAATACTTTTAGCATGTCTTCTTATGTTCTTATGTTATGTGTTATGCCTTCTTCCTATTCTTCTTCTTCTTCTTATTCTTCTTCTTCTTCTTCTTCTTCTTCTTCATCTTCTTCTTCTTCTTCTTCTTCTTCTTCTTCTTCTTCTTCTTCTACTTCTACTTCTACTTCTACTTCTTCTTCTTCCTCTTCTGCTTCTTCTTCTTCCTCTTCTTATTCTTCTTCTTCTTCTTCTTTTTCTTCTTTTTCAGCTGTCAAATCACACCCAAGGTATGAATGTATCACTTGACGTCATAAAGAGTCCAGAAAGTATGCCCACTTTATCATACAAAAAAACCCTGAAAATCCAGCTGTCTATCATTTTCACATTGATAGCAGGAAAGTTTGGTTTGGTTTTGGTTTGTGAGGTTAATGTATATCAAATAAATAAGTATCCTAACAAAACATACGCAGCATTGAAAAGGATTAATACTTTGATAAAATATCAATGCAATTAATGTTTAATCTTGTTTAAAAGCTTCATGAAAGATAAAATGAAATGAAATGTTTTGCAGAAAAGAACTCTAACGTGGCATTGTCATTTTTGTTGGACACCTTCCTTCTTTTCACCTACGCACTTCACTTCAACGAATCCACCCCTGTTTGACTTACAATTCCAACTTATTAAACCATCATTTCATTAAAACGTCGTATCAGTTAGCCCCCACGCGGTCGTCCCCACAACGGGTCAATCAATTTCATTTTCATTCCCAACCCACACCACCGAAACTCCGGAACCGAAACTCTTATCACAGTGGCATTAAATTTATGCGGACCGAATCTAAACTCCTCCGCACAAAAAAGCCTGCTACACCCTTCTGTTATCCTTGCATCTTGTATCAAATCCACAAACAGCTCTAGAAATGGTTTCGATTGCTTACAGTGCGTCAAGCAAACGGTGGTGAGGCCTCAAAAACAGAACGAAACATCTGAATAAACTTTAATTAACAGCGCAACACGCAAAAGCACAGTCCACAAACTTCTCGTCACGTGGGGGAGGGAATTGATGGTCCTTTTCCTACTCCACTCTTCACCCATTTCCCTACAAAAGTGTGTAGGCTTGCGTGTGGTGGCAAAGGCAATCCCGGTTTTGCAACTCCACGGCAACGGAACGAGCAACGGTCTCTCGGTACGCTTCACTACTTTCACTCATTTTGAATCGGTTGATTTGTTGATTGAGGATCCCCGAGCCCGCTGCTCCTTTGTTAACGATACCGGCTCGGTGGGGCGAGCTTCGGGGCAAATGGTACCACGCACTTCTCCCTTTGTCAAACAATTGCCTAAAAAGGGGCCGCGCATTTTGGGGACTTTGAGTTGAACCTTCGCTGTGGGATTTCGCTTTTAAAACCAGCTTTCCGGTTTTCATCATGCATGCATCAGTTTTGGTGGTCAAAGTTATTGAATGGTGGAAAAGTTTTTCCCCCGCCCATTCATCGAACGCAATGGACTCGATAAAGAAGAAAAAAAGCGCCGGACACGATGATTGAAAATTGTCATCTTGCTGAGTGATTTCTAGCCGCAACTAACCGGGATAACAAAAACACTCCAGCCTCATCCCGAACGACCATTTGCCACAGCATGTAAATGTATCGCCTTTTGAGCCGTTTTCGCAAAAGGGGGAGAAATGAAAGCCTTCTATTGAGCGGAGAAATCTTTCGGACCGTTTTTTGACTCCTTTGTGCTACTGTTACAGCAGTCTCATTCTAGCACTAGGGAAGGATTCACCAATCGGTCTCTCAATCTCCCCTCTTTTTTTGTGCTCCTCGTTTTTCCCCCTCGTTGAACGAATCATTTGAATTTGTGTTGCAATTTTTATCTCTACCGCAACCCGCGTTTTTTTTGTTGCCACGTTCATCCGTTTCGTTTCGGCTTATCGTCCATATGTACGTTTCCTCTTTCGCTTTTCATTCCTGTTGGTTTTGCTTGTTTTTTTCTTTTTTTTTGTACACTCTCATTGACATTCCATTGAATTTATTTAAGCTTTTCGGGTTGTGTTTTTACCCCTTTTTTTGGTGCTCTAACCCAACATTCCCGGAAACGACATTTTTGACAGAAACATTCAACCGTCGCTTCAGCTTTGGGCCGTCGATTGTCGTCGGCTCGGCGGTGGAAAAAGGGGGAACGTATAGTTGCCAAAAGCTGGGGAGCTTTTTTTTATTGTAGAATTATTCAAATGTTTCGACATGTTTGTCCTTGTAGGCCAATGTACTGTCTAACCGGTTGGTTGATGATCTGGAAGCAGAAGAGCTTGGGGAGGTTTGTTGCAACATAAAGCACAGGCCGTTTGAGTTTAACGGTTTGTCGAATTGATAAAGGGAAGTTAAATCGTTTGTAGGATAATGACATTCTCTTCTTGAACGTTATCTCTATAGTAAGACTGTAACCATTGGGAAGCAAGTTTCTGCATACAATGCTGATCTTATGCATTGATACGAGTGTTGTATGTGTTGTGTTTTATTCTAATAATAAATCGTTTTGTCAGTATTAAATGTACGTCATTAGCAATTATGTAAATTGTATTTCTATGGTATATTTTACACTTAGAATTATCTGTATTGAAATACTTTTGAAAAACTATGAAACTTTAAGGCCGGGGGACATTGCCCGTACTCACTAGTGTAATTTAAATTTTCACAAGCGCATCTGGAGGCGGCTGACTGAAGCATTTTTCCAAACAATTTGGAGCCGCTTCAGAAAATATGTAATTTTACTTGTTTTTTACTTAATTTGGACGAGAAAAGTTTTGTAAAAGGTAGATATACATATTCTGTAAGTATTTCAGCAATTTTCGCATTAAATCGCAATTTGCGGTACGACTATTCGCTTGATTACCAAAAAAAGCTTCCACCTGCCGCCGCCAGATGCGCTAGTGAAAATAGAAATTACACTAGCGATTACGGACAGTGTCACCCGGCCTTTACACTATTTTACTTCTATTTTATGTTAAAGTACTTTTTAAAAAACACCCAACAAAACTTACGAGCAGAAAGAATAGCTAAAATATGAAAAAGAAAAACAAATGCCTGTACTAGAACCAAATTTACTTCGGATCTCGTACGCTTGATGTATTTCAAAACAATCCAAATCAAAATACGCATTTCAAACCCATTTGCATAACCCATTAAAAACAGACATTAAATACATTCGATTTGCTTATGAAATTCGAGCTTATGACATTCTCTTCATTTTATTCTCTTCTAATGCCCTAACTTCTTAAGAAACCAGCTCAGTTTTTTGTTTTGCGAAACCAATATGGATGTAAATGATTCACGAACGTGTGACCCCTCAATATGCGTCGATATACGTTCGTGCAATTTACATTCATGAGTTTTAAGTATTAAGCATTACGCAGGCTTTTCTAATGTGTTCGATATACTTGTATAAATTTCACATCATTCAGATCTACTCTAGGAACACAAAATACGCAAATGTTTGGAGAGCTATTATGCAAGCCTAGGAATATGCAAAGCATTTTGCGTCAATATCTTTAATTTTACAAATCTTAGAAATGCGGAAATTCAACGGTTTTGACTTACATTTCTGTACAACTTTTTTTCTTTTTTGAAGATAATTGCGTGGTGCGCGCAGAGGCCTTTGCAATATTAAAAATAAAACTAAACTTAAGATAACCTTGCTTGCTATATATTTGAATACGGAATACGAGAACTTATTGAAAGCTTTACACATTGAGATAATTAGATCATGAGCTCCTCTGTAAGTACGGGCCCGGTCTATTTTGATCAGAAAATTCCGAGGACGTAGTGCGTGGTCAAGAGCGTACAAATTGATCTTAAGAAGAAGCTCGGGAGCATCAATTTCGCCTTTTATTAACTTTGCTGCAAAAACTGCTTGTGCTACCTCCCACGTATCTCTAAGGACTGCAAACCTAGAAGAAGCCGTCTAGTTTGATATACTAGAGGCTGGTCCATGTTCCACCTTAAGGTTCTTATAGCTATTTTTGTGATTTTTTTTTTCTGAATGCGCTCAATTCGTGTGGACCAGTTGTTAGTGTGCGGAGACCATGTTACAACATTGAATTCAAGTATGGACCGGACTAAGGCGACGAACAGTTGTTTTAAACAGAAAGGGTAATTAAAATCAGATGTCAGACGATGAATGGAACAGTCTATAGTCTCGCTTAATAGGGTCTTTTTTACGAGTAAAACTAATCACGCAACACTTATTGACACACAAGGATAGCGAGTTCGCAGAGCACCAATTGCTAAATTTGTCTAGGCTGTGCTGGAGGATCTTTAAACAATCAGTTGAAGAATATACAGTATTTTGCTTAAAAGTTAGAGTAGGTGTTCATAGTACTATTTCTTTTCCTAGAGCAAGTCTTCATTTTTTATAAAACATATATCGTAAAATTAAACCATAAAACATCAAAATATTCTCTCATTTCTTACTCCAACACTTGCAAAAGAAAATCTCAAAGAAAACAGTTTGTTAACAAGCATCATCACAGTCTAAAGTACTGTTTTGCTCATCAGAAAAACATCATCAACTTCAACGGAACATACATTTTTGAGTGTTTTCTCGTAAGACAAAAATCTTCCTCAAATGACAACCTCCGCATTTCGCCACCAAACCAGCAATCCATCATTAAAAAAAGGCACCATCTGACAAGTCATTTTACCCCGTTTACCCTTACATAACCCTCCCAGAAGCATGCCACTGTGAGTGTGCAGTTTTGGGTTGCTGTCTCTACGACTCCAAAAACGCTCACTGTCGGGATAGGCCGGATGGGGACGCTTTTTTTCGGATGACTTTTCAATATCGCTCGCTTTCTGCGCGTTCGTGCCGGTTTGTGACTTTTGCTCGTCGTTCGCAAAACTCTTTTCCGTTCAATGTGAACGGCGAGAAGGAAAGATGCTACCTTTCTCCGTCTTGTCCCGTCGAAGACACGTCTCGTGCGACTTGTACGGGCTGAAACCAACAAATCAGGTGAGGGAAGCGAAAATTTGCTGACTAAGTGGTAAAGAATTTCGTTCCCAAGGATCTGGCAAGCTGTCCTGTCAGGATCGCTGAAATCGCTGAGCGCTTGACAGTTACAAACTGATTGGGTTGTGCCGGGAGAAACGCTCTGCGATGTGCTTTAAACACTTGCACGTTTTTGCTTTAAAGAAATGTTGCTTACTCGCACCATTTTATTCCCAATTTCCGCTCCCGATACAAGGCGTAAACGGAGCAGCTCATTAGCGATTTCACCATCATCTCGGGAGAAACAAATCTATCCATCATTTCGAATCACACGGAACGAACGAAGGCACGCACGGGAAAGCTTTACGTGATATAATCCCCGCGATCAGCATGACCATCCAGCACGTGTGTAGTCAAAGTGGATGGAAATAGATTTATCATGTCAGACCGCTACCACACACACTCAAAAGGGGGGCTCAGGTGGTTTCGGTTCGGTGGAGGATTTTTTCCTCACCTTCTCCGAAGGGAATATGTGAATCTATTATCGCCACCACCGATAATACGTGTGATATATTGAGGAATTAATCAATATGCCCCAGAAAAGGATCTGTGGTGTTATTGGGTTTTTTTTCTTCTCTCGAATTCTTTGGGTTTGTTTTCGGAATCTTTGCGGGTATTAAAGCATTGCAGATTTATGTGCTACATATTATTTTACCTTGCATTACCTTCGATTTATTTTACATGCTGATAAGACATTTTCTTCTGGCTTGATTATCCCATTGGGAATAAAGAAGTAGTAAATAAACGAGCAATAATCAGGGAAATAATAATAACATTTCCCTTTCGTGGAAAAATATAGAAAGAAACATTATTTTCTTGTGGTTTTTGTTTTTTTCCAAAGTACAGGGCATACACAATTGATTTCCAATCAGATTCTGATGTGAAATTTTCTTTATTAAGTTATCATTTACATTTTTTTCTTCATTGAGTATTTCTTCACTTCTCATAACAAACTTTATTAAAAAAATTTGAAATTTCTAGACTTTAGACTTTTTTGGATAAGAAATATATAATACATCTTAAGTGATACACTCTGCATAAATATAAAACTTTTTTGGTGCTGCTGGGACTCAATACATCAAATATTTTCCTTTTATAAACCATCGCAAATGGTAGCTTTGTTAATGCTACCCTATTTTTTATTAAATATATTATTTTATCTAAATTATTGGTTACTAGTTGGAGCGAGTTTGATTAATCCGAGTGAAAAATCTGGTTAAACTTAACATATAACGAACATACAGTGAGTCTAAAAAGTATTCATCTAGCTGAATATTTTACAGAAAAAGGCGAATTATGGCCGCAACAGGCATGGGTTGGTAATAGTAATGATGAGGTTTGCTAAAGGGACCATCAATACACATGCTTGACCATTAAAATATGCATTAAAATAGTACAATAGGCGACCGAATTCTATTTTAACACGTTTTTTAACGTTTGAGAATTCAAAGTATTTTTGGTAATGGTTGACGATTCTAAGGATATTGTTTAATTGACACGGTTAAGTCGTAAACTTATTCCAATAAACTTGTTCTTGTATCATCTTTTAAAAAAGAACCAATTATTGTTGGAAAATGTCAACAGTTGGAGCTTTGTTATGCCATTAGTTTTGTGTATATAATACATTTAATGTTGTATAAATTAATGCATCTACAAGCATTATTTTTCTATCATAATTTAAACACTTATATTTTATTAATTGGTTTTTGTTCATATTTTTAAGATTTTTTTGGACATTGGATAGTTATAATGAAAGAGTTATGCCAGAGATTGCGTTTAATGTACTTTTTAAATAATAAAGTATATAATAAAATTAATAAAGTATATATCTTGATTCAAGACAATCAAAGGCATTTTATGCTGCTAAAATTATACAAACGTTACTCAACATCATATGAAACAATAAGACAGCATCCAACAATCGTGCCTCGAAAAAATAATTTCTTCTGTATCCATTTGCCCCATTACATTGATTAAATCCTAATTTTCCAATAGCTTTTTTGTCCTATCAAAGCTGTTCCACAATCGCATAAGAGAAACGTTCACATTTTACGACCAGAGCAAAAAAAAGGAGCCAAAAATTACATACATTGCCAACATTCAGCCGAGACATCTTGAGAGGCCAGCAAGACCAGCACATATTTCAGGCCATTCCGGTTTCCAGACAACCCGACCCGATTGGGAAAGGTCAGAAGCTCACAGAACAAAAAAAAAAAGAAAACTGCGGCGAAAGAAAGCGTAATAATTGCTAATTTTTAATGAACAGATTTATTTCCCATTAAAACCATCCTTCTTGTCCGTTCCGGTTTTGGGAAGACACCGGGCAGCTATGCTGGCTGGCTCAACAATGCCCCCTCGGGTCGTCATAAAAAGCTGGCGCTCGTGAGAGGCAGAGAGGAGGCTCAACCATATCGACGACCACGATGCTATCTCGACGATGATTACGCTAATGAAAAAGTAATAAAAACGTAGCTCGCGTGTGTAACCACGGGGCGGGGCGTGTGGTTTCGGGTGTGTCATTTTCTTGTGTGGGAAGGCACGCGGAACCAAGCATAGTGGGGCCGAGAAGGGCCGAAACGATATGTTATACCGTGTGACCAAATATTGCTGTTTGTCGTCCCCTTCGTTCGTGGTGGGGCTTTATTTGAACGCTGATAAAGCTGTCGGTGGTTATTATTTTTCAATTTCCATCGAAAATATGCTTTCCGCCCACGTATCACTGTGTTCTGTGTAGGGGCAGAAAATCTGACAAAATTGGCCAGAGCTGCCGGGGGTAGGTGCGAATGGTTTGCTGGTGCGTTTGCTTTGGTTCGTCGATTCGGTGAAAAATAAATGTTCGCGTTCATTGAGCCGCACAGCAAATTGGGAAAGGGGAGCAAAAGGCACAAAGATATGGTCCTTGCAGGTAGGGGGACACTTACCTCCGTGCTGTGGAAATACATTCCAATCAGGCTCCGTCTCGGTCCCACGTTATGATCGCTATTGACACGGGCTATTGCATGACGCTTGTTCGTTCGATTTGGGGGACCATTATTGCTAATCATCGATGCGTAATCATTCTTCATAAGGCTGTTTTTTCCCGTATTTATGCTGGCTGTATTTTTATGTGAGAATATCGTTCGTGTAAATGATGATAAAGCGATACCTGATATGAATAATAATTTATTTAAATTAGACCAAACTGTATAGCAGATACTTAGTGCGATATTTTTCATGTTTAATCGTTCCATTAATGCTTCATTTGTCATATCCAGGAAGACTTTGTGGAACGTTGTAGTAATTTAATCGGTAAAGCTTTAAGATTTTTTAAATACTTAGTATTGTTCTATTGAATATACAGAAAACAATAATTTAAAGAATATAAGTCATCTTAAAAGAACACAAAAATGTAATCAAATCAGCAAAATGAATTTAGAAATAGTTAACAAAGGCTAATTATTTGAAGTTTTTAACTATATTTAAAATATAATCATGAGCTACTAGGCGTCTCCATCAGTTTATGTTTAAGAGAATTCGGGGCAAAACTGTCATGCTAAGCGGTTAGTTGCATTATGGAAAAATAGAGGAATGAAACTCTTAATAAATAAGGGAATAAAATCAATGCTCATAAAGGTATTTATAATATTTATTGTTTTAAAGATTTACTTTTGAAAGACTTTGACCCTAAAGGTCTCATTCGCACATTTCTAATTATAAAGCTATTTAGACTTTCTTGACTTTACACTTTTGAAAGAATTTATCAAGCTATAGCTAGAACAGTTTGAAATAAACTTTTTAACCTTTGTAAGATTTTGTATAAAATCTCGTTCTCGCCGACTAGCGTATGAATATTTGCGATGGCGGATCGCATCGTGTGTGTAATTAATATGTAAGTCGAATTTGATGGTTTGTAAGCTCGGAAAAAGGCTATTGTTTATAATTTTACTTCACAAAAAAAGTTTTAACCACTAGATCGTTTTTTAGCAAAATGGCAAAGCCGTTCCTTTTGCATAAAATAAAACAATTTGATTTGATTTGATAAAATACTAACTGAAAATAAATACTAACTGAAAAAGTATTTGCCTGTTTGTTTAATATGTTAAATTCAACCAAATCGAAATTTATTTTTTATTTGACGATTGAAGTGATCAGTAAAATTTGAAATCAGTAAAATTTACTTTAAAAACATTCACCTGTAATTTTCGGCGCATGTAATAGACCACTTTAACTATTGAGCAACTTTTGCTTTTAATAGTTTGTGAGAATTTTATCAAATTGCTCGAATCGAATTTTTAAGTCAAATTATAGTTTTTCTTGCTAATTCGGTTTTTTTTTTTTAATTATTTGAAACAATTGCTACAATCTTTAAAAAACTGTCTATTTAAATGTGTGCAGTTTAAAAATAACCGTTACCATGCTCGAATTCGAGCTCGAATGCGGCCGTGGTCCGAGTTCGAGACACTTCGGGTTTCGGTTCGGCAGGCCGCTGTCAGGGCCGAAGTTTGACAGCGGCCGCACAGTTTGACAGCCACGTCATCATACGTGTGTA
>SIXB01003899.1:0-19577 GCA_007018985.1 Anopheles bwambae
GGTCCGAAAAAGGTATGGGATTTTATTTCCGAAAAGCACAGAAAATGCTCCACCAAATCCAAGTGCTAAATCGCGAAGAAACATTGGCCTCCCCGGGCGCAGTGTAGCACAGTGCGTTGTGGATGATAGCGAAACGGGTGTGGTTGGTGGTGGAAAGAGATAGAGGATCGTGTGAAGCAGAGGAAATTGGCTGAGACCCGGTTGACAACGCAGCAACTTTGGTAAATGATGAATGGTTCCGACTTTGGTACACACTTTTCCACGGATACGGTTCATGAAAGTTTAGTGTGGTGGATTAGGGAAAAAAAGGAAACATAAATTTTATTTGTTTCCTCCCGCGATCGATCGCTGGCATGATATTTGGAGGTTTATTTCTAGGTAGTGAGTTTGCCCATTTTATTGTCAGTAGCAACAAGACAAGGCCGTTTAGAACTTATTTCTATGAATTTTCCATTTTTAGCTGAATTTGGCAAATGCTTGTTGCTTTCTATTTGCTTGATCCCAATTAATTATGTACAATCAATTATGTTACGTCCCCTTGTGACTGCGAACATGGCATCGTGTGCAGTACAATTTCACTATAATTTGCATGGCGATTGTTACTGCAATGCGCTGTTTCTTTCGATATCGATCGGGGAAGCTGTGCCAATCAGGCAATTTCATTGCTGCTCGTTTAAGTTGCTAAAATGATACCATTTTGAATGTAGGTCAACGATATTCAAACTATTTTTAATAAATAGATATATGAATGAACATTTAATTATTGCTTATATCTGCATACACTCACTAAACAGGAAAGGAAATCATCCATTTTAATGCTTTAATTGCACAAAGGACCCCTCGTTGCTTGTCAGCCGCCCAGAAGGACTACAAATTTAAATAAATTCCTGCATAGCCAGACAGGACATGATTTTGTATTGCAGCAGCACTATATGCTTCATAATGAAATACCTCTTGGTCGTCTCCTTTTTGCACACGATTGCTTTTGTTCTACTGTGCGGAATGGTATTTTGCAACATTCTTCGTCACCTACCTGCATTTTACTTCTCGTTCTGGGAATTTTAAACTTTCCTATCACGCTGTCTGTCTTGCTAGAGGGGAAGTGTCTTTGGTGCATAGTTTGTAGGAGGAGGTATTTATGCTAGAATCATTTCACACCGGTACTATCATGGGAACATCTTTCCTGAAACGATGTTTTGCTTTGAATCATAAAAATGTATGTGAAATATACATATTAAGACTGTTGTACATTACAAACATAATACAATTTTACATAAAATGGCAACAAAGCTAAAAGTATTTTATCAATTTTGTAAGTCAGAAAGTATTTTATAATATTTAAAAGTTAATAATTAACAGTGTTGTTCGAATTTTATTTATTTGTTTATTTATTTATTTCCTCAACTTATATAAAGAGTGACAAAGTGTATATAATTCATCTAAGATTTATTCTAAAATGTTAATGGTGCTCTCAAGCCACGGCCACTGCGAAAGATTACTCTTTTCGCAAGTACAAATTATACAAGGATTGAATATAATGCCAAGTAGAGTATGCTTTAATTATTATTAGTACAGTGACTTCTTTACTGCCTACCGTCTTTACCCATTTCATTTGTTTATCATGTGTTTGTATAGTATACCATGCCCTAAGTCATCGATCGAACTGCCATCCTTTTGTTAAACTGCTGCTCAACTTTCATAGACAAAGTTAAGCACAACACTTGACGATGGCACTCGTTTGCTTGGTTTGGCTGGTTGACTGGCAAATTGATAACAAACGAACAAACTCTCGAACCCTTTAGCAAAAGCCTGCCAACACTCAACCATTGTCAACAGACAACCGCTCCATTTCCGATTGATTGCTTAAGTTTCCCTTCGGGCACTTGCGTTGTCCCCACGCTCATTTTGAATTATTCCTCATTGCTTCCTCACTGAAAATGGAGCTTAAAATCATCTAGCAAATGATAAACTTTCCGTACACGCGGAACAGTGAAGCGCAAACGGTTTATTTGTCTGGTGTAGAATAAGTTTTGCGAAATTACCACCATTAAGCATGACCGGAAGCGCAGAAGCGTGGTAGAGTGAGAGTGAGATTGTTCCTTTCCCGCGGCCATTTTGACGGTGCCATTTGTTGTATATACACAGTGTTGATAATTTGCTAAATGAAACGGGCAGCTCGTCCTCAAGGTGGGGAAGGCATTATGTAGGGGTAAACGGGGCAAAATGAGCATGTAGGGTAAAATATACGCCCTCTACTTAAGCATTATTTCACAGCAAAGTTACATTCCAATGCTCAAAATGTATTATTTGGTGTGTTCTATGAACACCATATAAGTTTTATACCCCTTAAATAACAAATAACAAAGAAAAATACAAAATAAGATTTAGTAGCATATTGATGTTATTGATGTAATGCCACTTCGAAAATAAGCTTGAAGCAGTGTCACAGGGTTACGTGGAAGTTTAATATGGTATATTTTTAAAGACATTATATTTATTTACAATTTGTCTAAAGAAAGCAAGGCAATTGAATGCGTATTTTTACTAGTATAACAAAAAATACAACAATGCTTCACGTGGGGCAAAATGGACAGTTACGCTTGGGGCCAAATGAGCAGATGGCGCTTGGTGAGGCTATGGTGTTGTATTTGTCCTCACAATAGTATTGGTAACCAGCACAGCTTCAAAAGATTCGATTTTGTAGATTGAAATGTGTAATAGTTTGTAATTTAAATAATAAATTTTTGGAAGAATTTAAAGGGTTTTCTTGAACAGTAAAATAAAAGATAGGAAGAGAATATATTTCACGAAACGTGCGCAAAAGCATAGACCATTACTTAGGCGCAGTTGTTGTGGCCCATAATGCCCCATTGTTTTGACGTTTCACAGTTTGTTTACATATTCCCATTTTGACCTGCGTGACAAAATAGCATCACGTAAAACATCAGCTTTTATTTTACACTTTTTCCATGTCTTTCAAGTTATTTTCAGGCTATGTGGCAATTTTAATCCATAGATAAATAGTGGAGACATACAATTATGTGAGAGTAATTGTGTTTTGTGGCAAATTCAAAAGAAAATTCAGTAAACTGCTTAACATGCCCATAATTGCCCCGTTTTTCCATACACTTGCTTCACACGGTGGTGTTCGGTTTCATCTCGTACCTGAGCCTTGCAAGTTTTTGGACAAGAAAGTTTATCATTCTGGATGCTGTCTTACCCAACTTTGTAGTGAAACTAGTCTTCGCTCGCGCAAAACTTGTTCCTTAAAGAGGGTTAAAGGATTAAATCGATCAACTAGGACACTGGTGGACATTGGAACTAAAGCAAATGTTTCGGGGTGGTAGAGCGAAAAACACACCAAACTCAAGTGGCCACTAGCAAGGGTTAAGTATTAAGCTGAGTGTAATTTTCGCCGAACCCCCGTTGAACCCCTTCCCTGGGCGCTGGACGCATTAAAAGCGATAATCACGTCGCAGCAGATGTCGTTTGGTCGTTTGTTTTCGCGGGCTTACTTTCGCACTAGAGCCACTGGACCCAAAATTACCAATAAAACGAGCGTTGTTTGGGTGTGTGTGTGTGTGTGTGTTTTGGTAATTGCAAGGAACAAGAAGTGGACACAGTCACAAAAATGCACGTGCTTAATTTCTCGTGCCATTTTCGGGCAGTTCGGCTGGGCGACCTTCCTTCGCTCTCTCGATGTTAATGGCGATGTTTTTCCTTGCTACGTGTATACTTTTTCCTGCCTGTGACACGTGCGGTGCCATACGGCGGTACGCAAGCAATTCACGTGCGCAATGGTCGAACAACCGCAAAGTGGCCATAAAGCTGCGAGCGCGTTCAGGCGAGTTGGGGGGGAAATTCATTCATTCCTCGTGCGCGGCCACTCTTGCTTTAGCTTCGCATTAGGTTGTTGCGTTTAATCGGAAGTTAGTGGTGCCTGTTTGGCCGCAGCACGCAGCTTTTGCCAAAACAGCTCCCGAAAGTCGTATAAACACAATCCTTGGATGAGGATCGCAAAAAAACACACAGACACACGCATGGGGACCATTGTTTTACGGTGTCCTGGTGACGGGGAGGGGAAAAAGGAGCTGACAGCAGCAGTTTCGTTAACTCGGCAGGATGACACTACCTAGCGATTATACTGCCTAATGTCACGCCAGCCGAAAGGGATTGTCAATGCTCTGTTTTGTACGTATATCACTGACCCACCGAAGCACTTCCGGTAACGACTGAAACCACATTCGTGTTCTTCTGGCTTCTGGTCAGGGTTTCTGATGTGCCTCGTGCGTTGCATGCGAAAATTGGAGAAGTGTACTGGTGATGAATTATTAATTAACACCCGGAAAAAAGCCCGGAGCCTTCGGAACGCGGACGACAGTTTTCCATTCCATGGGCGAGCCTTTTTTCCCTATCATCATTAAGAGTGGAGCATTTGTTTTGCCAAGTTCATTTCGTTTCCTTCCACCCTTTAATAAATGGACCTTTTTGTGTGTTTTTTTGTTTCAATCTTTAAAAGCTTTAAACTTTTACTTTTCATTTCACGGTATTGCTTTGCTGGCATTTGTGTGTTCCAGCACAATTGACCCGAGTTTTAGTTGCTGTTGTGTTCTGAGGGAGGGTTTAATATGATAAGTCCATTTGGGAGTTTTGAAATTGCTACATTATTGGTATTTAAAGTCACTTAGAAGGTTACGGGATGGTAAAAAGAAGCAGGGAATGGGTAGAAATTATGTAAATTCGAAGGGTTGCCGTTGAAGGCGTGGTAGCCTTTAAAAGGTTCGTTTTGGGTGATTAATATTTGGAGATATTTAAGTTAATTTATATGAGCGATTGATGGAGTTTGATATTGATTACATTGGATTGGAAATTTAAAATCAATTCAATGATTTTTTTTACAAAAAAGACGCATAACGTGAAGTTAAAAGGGAATTCACTCAAATTGTTGATAAAATGATAATGACATGTACCAACTATAATAGTGAAATAAATCCCTAAAGCCCTTTTAAACCCTCAAGAATACGAAATAAGGATTTTCTAGATGAAATAACAGCAAGAAGTGCTCTTGATTTAGGTCGAATATTTACATGAGTGCAACAATAACGTGCGACCAACTTCTTTAAAGTGCTCTATGATTTCTAACCTTAAAAAGGATTTGGTAAACAACCAGCATTCACAAGTCCTTCTGTGAAACATTGTTTTCTTTTGCATAACAATTTACGGTTTATTTCTGAGAATGGAGAGGTTCTCCTTTTTGGCCATAACAGTCGCCAAGAAACAACGATACTAGTAATAAATTTCCCAGCTACACTTTTGAGACCTTTTTGTTCAGAATGTACGAGTCGTGTTGCGTCGCATCCGAATCTGACACCCAGGGACAGAGCGGTATTGTGTGTATCCGTGTAACGTAGAGCCGCAAGAAATACACACTTGACCATTCGAAGGACGAAGAAAAGTGGCGTTACACTTGCCCGGAGAACTTGTTGAACTGTCACAAGGACAAGTGTTCCGCGGGTGTGGCGTTCAAGTACTAACCGAGGGAACCTCTGAAGATGTTCGTTCGTGTTTATCACTACTTGCATCAAGTGAAATGGGTGCACCGTTTTGAAGGGCTACTTGCCAGATGAGACGTGCTGATGGAATAGTTCCACACTACGGATCCGTTGGTTTCGATTTCTATTCTAAGGTTTTTTTTTGTTTTTAGAAAGTTTTGAAACCGAACTTTCTAACCGTTTTCTGTCGAAAGTTTGCATTTTCATTTCAAATTCGTCTGAAATCTTCCCTCTGGTCAATGTGGTAGTAAATAGTTTGCTCCATCCTCAGTGTATGATTTATTGCGCAAAATTAACGTAAATCTTCATGGAGCATGCTCCACACGAAAGGGGAACAACGCATTAGACAGGGAGGGGCAGCATTTGTTAGTTTTTCCTTCGGATTATACTCGTCTAGAGTCGACAGCGCGCTTGCAGATTATTTGACGAGAGATTGTTCTGCTGCAGAAAGGAAAGGGATGGAAAATGAGAACTGGGGATTTTGGAAATAGCGCTTTGGGGATGCTTGGGTACTCCTTCTGCTGGAGGTCCGTTCTGCAGATGATTTATGCAGCGAAACCCATCCAAGCAAGCAGCGAAATACATCAAGCATCATCAACATCGAGTAGAGTGCCGCGGCGCTGGTGGTAGTTATTGTGGTCGTCGGTGCTAGGTAACAGTCAGTGAGGTTATGTCGAACCAGTCGAACTTTACTCATGTGAGGATGTTTGAGAAAAAAAACACCACTGCAGCTATAAGATTTCGTGCCCTGTGTGTTCCAGCAAGCCATAAAATGAAGTAACATTTGTCTTGAACCAACCAACACGCCTCATCTGTACGTGCGTCCCCTTTCAGTTCCTGTGGGGAGGGGTTCAGGAAGGTCAGAAGCACGAAGAAGACGAATGGGCAGAAAATTTGTCTAGGTAAGGTGTTTCCTGGGCTGTGTTTTATTTAATTTTTTGCTCCCTACTGCCCTACTCGATTGCTCTGCCAGAAACGTTTGGCCACAGGATTACGCTTAATCTCCCCGGGTGAAAAGGGACGGGAAGTTGGCCCTGTTGACCATGTACCTTCGGTATCCCGGTGGCCCTGCTCCTCTTTATTGGCAGGCTTCTCACTAAGCCTTGCACCTTGGCAGTGGCACGCCAGATGTGCGAAACTCCCGTCGATAAGGCACGTCCGCTCGTTCACTTATTCGCAAGTTGTGGGATATGAAGGTTTCCGCAATTTGGGTCATTGGGTTGTGATTTGTAACCAAGCATTATGAATGCTGACCTGCTTGCAGCGGTTAAGCTTAGCATGCAGAGCGCGTAAAAGGGGTTGGACTTAGGGGTAGGAAGATTAGTCACAGTAAAACTGTATGCACATTCAACGTACTCACATTACGGCTACAGTGTCGATTAGCACGCCGTCTAGTGAATGGAGGATTCCTGTTGGAAATCCCTCCCGGAAGAACCCAATGATCCATCACGCACATCAAATGGTGGAAACAAAAAGCTTGTGCTAGCTGTGCCGGATAAGCTGTGCCTCATTTAGTAAAAATCGCTTCATTGAAGATCCGGAACCGACGGTAAAGACCGTCCACAGTTTCCGTTGTCATGGTTACGCTTAAAGGCACAAGATGGCGTCTGTGAAGCGAAGTTTTGGTGGTTGAACATTTGAATACATTGTGCACCAGAAAAAGAAAAAGAAAGCACTCACACTAACTGCGTTAAGGAACAAAAACTCGTTTAACAGTTGTTGGTGGTCACAGCCGTTTTCGTGTAGAGCGTCATAAAAATCTCATCGAATTCTCTGGACCCTTGGCCCTTGTACGGTAAAGGGCCATCGATGAGGACGGCATCGACGACGGGGCAGCTACGAGGGTGGCGACGGCGTAAACATAAAAATGAAGTGTTTCCAGGTTGTTGATGTTACAGAACCTATTCTGGGAAAGGAACTGAAACGGTCGTTTGACGCTAGGCTTGGCGGCGATTAAGCACCGAGAACGGTGCACATGGTAATAGTGTACACGGGCTGCTTGGTAGCAAAGGTTAAACGTGTTACAGACCTTTAAAAGGGAATGCGTTGCTCACAACGTGTTGGACGAGTTGATATGCTAGTATGAATGGTACAACTCACCTAGATGGCGCTGTCGTTTGTATAGGTTCAGTCGAGTTCTGTTCTGTTCAACATCCATCCACACCTGTGCTCTGAGCACGTACAAAAGTAAACAAAACTATCCATTTTGTACGTAAAGTCAAACATTGGATGGGAAGACATATTTTTGGAGAAGTTTTGTGTAGAAGGTGCCAAGAGAGAGACCTGGTTATCCACGGACACTCTTGTCTCGGGAAAATTAGGTATGATTGATGAGCTTGGATTTTGTTCCGAGAGGTGGCGCCTGCGTGGCAGTAGGCAGCAGTAGCAACAACAAAAAGAACCGTTGATATCCATTCTAATCGAACCGGATGAAAGGTGATATTGTTGTGAAAAGCCATATCCAGTGCTCTGACAGACAACGGCTTCTGCTGGTCATACTGGCGATAAATATTCATCACATTGGATTGCATTCTTGAGCGAGAGAGATTGGCCTGTCCCTCCTCCCCCCGTCCACAGCCAGTTTCTTGCCGATGAATAATGGCGTGACGAACGAGACCTGCGAAATCCTTGAGAATTTCTAAGCGGCAGGCCTATTACGCTGTCCATTGCTAATACAGCGAAGAAGGCGGGCCACTGTGAGGGGAATGTGATTGTGCGTGGTTCAAGCGCGTACAAAGCTGAGGGACGGCAGGATCTTTCTCATCTCAGGTTCCATGACAGCTATAATCGCTAATCACGCCATGGTTGCTGTTGTTTGTGGAAGCCAGGAATAAAATCTCATTTATCGAGAGTAAGGTGCGACTGGGGGTAGCAAATATAATTTTCTTGCTACGAAGCGCTTTTGGAGCGCATCGGAATGCTTGCATTACGGATGATGAAAAGGAAATAATTCTTTTGGAGATTAAAGCAAGGAGGAATTCGCTTTTTTTCAATTCTCTAGTTCTATAAGCAATACGGCAAAGCCGTCCCTACTGAATAAAAAAAATTCTCTAGTTCATTATCAGAAAGAGGGTGATGCTCTACAAGGCAAAAGATACAATAATCGTAAATATTAACTTACAATTATATGTTCTTACTTTGATAGTTTCCTCAAAACAAGTGAGCTTTTAGACTTTTCTTACTGAATCAAATGAATCATCGTATCACGAAGCTGTCCAATGAACCATAAATCTGCATATCTGATTCTTACAGACACTTACGTTCCATTTAAATGCACAAGAAAACGATCGCAGGTTGCAGTTGGCCTAGTTTTTGCGTTGCTTTGATCATTCATTCGATCGCCACCTAACCGTCTTCCCTGTGACTGACTGAGACTGGCTAATGTGTCTGGCTCGCTCTTTGCTTTATAGTGCGCTCGTAAATGTATTCCTGCACAACACCTAAAATGGTATTACCATTTTTAATGGTCAGGACAGAGGAGGTTAAAAGCACATTAGCTCCCTCTCGAAGCCAGCCCGATCCCGGTTCAGAGGCACAAAGAAATCATACTAAATGTTGGGATTCCTCCTCAATCAACTACCCATAAAACAATGGGGCCTGCCACTATCGGGAGGATGAAAAAACTTGACAGATGACATGTTTTTGTTTAAATCGCTTGTTTTTCCGTCTTTTTTTATGGCAAGTGAATCGATTTTTTTTGTTGCTCTTCCTCCTTGGAAACCATTTCGACTACTTCAATGATCCATACACGTTTAGGTTTCTGTTCGTGGAGGTAGAGAGGAAACAACGCATTGGAATAAACGCCACGAAGCAGCGACGTGTGGAGATTTATTTCGACCTCGAAATCCCTTGGACACATCTCGTGTTTTACGGCGTCTTTACGTTGTCGTTGCTTCTTCTGATTTTTGGTTCCCATTTTTGGTAATACACCGTTCCGTCCGATCTTCGTTGTTGTGTCGGCATTACGCTGTTTGAAATAGGACCCCAGCGAACAAGCAAGGGCTGGGTTGTTCGCGCGGTACCATGGTAAAGGGTCAGATTTGCATTCTGCACATGTGAACAACATGTTTTGTTTGCTTGGTGCCACGTAGCTGTTGGGATTTTCTCGCTTCAAGGGCGAATGTCGGAAACGTGTATGTGTTTTTTGTGTGTTTGCCCGGTGATGGTTAAAGCGAACCGGGGGGTGTGATAGAAGGATGCTAAAGATGTCAAAAAAGGATGTGCTGTGTTGGAGGTGTAAGGTGTTAAGTATGGGTTCCTTTTTTCGGAATCGTTATGTGTGAAAGTTGATAAATTCTAAATAACTTTAAATATTTCTTTTCGGCCTTGTTTTTTTGCTTTAATACCTAAGAAAAGTGTTGAAAATGTATCCAAGACATTTCAGCGTTAATCTGCAAACTACAACCTTGAGTTTTCTGTCACTCTTGTTTCTCAAACCAGTTTTTACATCAGCCGAGCCTATCTTCAGCTGGTAACAGATGCCAACATTCGGCTGAATCTATTCATCATCAACACGCGCGGCCACACAATGTTGCACATTCACGCGCCCGGTCACGTGCTGCGATAGTGTTTATGATTCCACTTTTTATTCTTCGCCAGCACCTCGCACGCTCATCAACACGCACAAAACTCGGCACAAACATTTTCCACCGCCCGTCGGAGCAGTGGAAGGAAAGTTGGGGACAGAGAGAGAGAGAGAGGGTTGCTGTAGATAAATTCAAACGACCCGCATCATTTCCCCGATTTTTTCACACCCACTTGGCCGCCCTCATCACGCTTTAACCCGATTCGTCTGGCTGGTAGGAGAACCTTCGGATAAAATTATATCATCATTCGAATGCGATGGCAGATGCCAACTCACGGCGGCACTCGGCGGAACAGTACCAGCAGTAGCGGGAATGAATTGCTTTTCCCTGGGTGGAATACCAATTTTTCTAAATTAGCCAAAAGCTGAGCGTTTTTTAAAGGAACGGACTGCTGCGGTGGATGCCGTCGCGGGGTCATTTTGGGAAGTGCGACCATTTGATTAAGTCCACTGGGTAATCATCACCGTACACCCTTAGGGGCATATTTGTGCGATCGGCCGTTCTCTCAGCTTCAGTGCAGCATTGCCACAAACACACACACACAAACATACTGCTGCCAATGATGACTTTTCAATTTAAAATGCTCCCGCGGCTATTTCCTTCTTCCCTACATACGTTTGCTGTTCGTATTGAGGATAAGTGTAAGATCAATTGAAAGCAGAACATAGGCTCCTCTCCCGTTCTATGTCTGTCGGTTGGGACTATGTGTGTGTGTGTGTGTGTGTGTGTGTGTTTGAAAAAAGGATGTTCGTTGCGGGCACTGCAGGGGAGAGCAAACGCGGAAAACCCTACGTGTGTCTGTTTGTGACGATTGACACGTGACTGGAGTTTGAAAATTAACGAAAAAAAAGCCTAGGACCTCTTGATATGTGGTGCATGGGAAGGGAAATTAAATAATAAAAAATAAATGCATGAAGTCGTCGTGCCTCGGTTCCTATAGTGTGGCCCATTGGCTGTAATCTACAGTTTATGATTATGGTGGTGTGAAAAATGTTTTCAATGTGTTTTTGAATTTTTCAAAAAGGTTTCGAAGGTTTTATGAGCCCTCCCGTGGGACCAGCTGAAAATCTAAAACGACATGAGGTTTTATGGTAAAAAAATATTACGATCGGAAAAATACAGCAGCATCACTGACCTTCAAATGTATCCTTGAAACCTTAGGATGGAAGGGATTTGAAATATAACAGAAACTTATTTATATAAAAAAAATTTGGAGAACATAATACAACAGATCGCTTATGTTATGTATTTTTGATGCTAACTTAGTTTGCAAATTAACAGTAAATGTTCATATTTATGTTTAATGGTTTATGATACCTTATTCTAAAAATTACCCGTTAATGATTCACAAGTATTATGAGCATTTTAAATTGATAACACGATTTTGTTAACAAGAAAAAATGGGATCAAAATTGTTCTACGGTCCTTTTATCTCACTATTTGAGACAAAACCAGGATTAAGGGTATTTAGGTGTTCCTTTGTAGACAACAATTGTGGATAATGGATTGTGGTTTTGAATGTAGCAAAATTGTATTTTGAGGTTCACCACAAAACGTTTAAAAGATACGAAAAAAACAATACAACAACAACATAACAAGATAATTCTTCCGCTGACTGGAGATGAAAGAAATCAGGCCGCAAGTTTGGTGACCAAGGATAGGACGTGGACATGACAGTAAAAACAGTAAAATGACTAATGTTACTAAAGGGATGATTGTTTTTTGCGTTGCTGAAAAAATGGCTTCAACTTGCTACGTTGGAAAAGAGACAGACGCAAAAAAAAACTACAGATGAAGATAGGACTCTCTTTATCATACTCCTAAGATAAGCAATCTTGAGTTCGGTTTGATGGGGAAAGAAATCGGACGTAAAAGTTTCCATAAAAAGTAGCAGAGAGAAAAAAAAGATTTTCGGAATTTTTATGTACCCATTTGTGGGTGCAATTTGTTGAAGATTTGACGTTTTCCCCCCGTCTTTACCGTGATTTGGCTGTGTGTCCTTTTGGGCAAACGATTCGTATACATCAGTCGACCCGAAAGACAAGACAACTCTTACGATTGGGACAATTTGTGTCAAATGTAGTTTGCTTCAATTCGGATGAATCGTCTGTCCTCGCTTGTTGTGTGTCTTTCTGGGCGCATTAACGATCGCTATCAAGATTACGGTTAATCCTGTTTTGAGCAGTTCGGTCCGTTTGACATTACGTTATTTTTTGTTGACTTTAGAAGAAATGACGTTGTTGATTCAAGTTAAAAAGCAAGTAACGCATGATATCGTTGTCGATTACAATTATTGATTTAAGAATAAGAGCATGAAACATTATATGTTTCCAGTACTTATTGCAAAACTGATGTTCAAAATGCGCCAAAATTTAAACGAATTTACTCTATCAATAGCGTGTTTAAAGTGAACCAATAAAAAAATACCCGAAAAAGCCACTATTTGAATAAACTACTTGAGTTCATGGTTTGGCCATTAAAACGTGCTATAAATCTTGTATCTTCTGCGCCTAGGGTGCTCCGGCGTTGAATTCAATTTAAATTCTGCCAAGTAATGTTCACGTGCCCCGATTATGCTGGTCACAGGAACCAAGTAGTTACCAGACCATGATGACTATTTAAATGAGTACTTTAAGGCAATAACACACTGCGCTACAGTGGAAAATGCCAGACAACTGGCTTATTGGCGACATTCCGTTCGCACACTGCGAGACTCGAACTTAAAAATATGCATTTACAACCTAAACCATTTAATTAGTCCGGCCTGATGCACTGCCCGCATTTTGTACAAAGTGTGCTGAAGATGGGCTGTTCGATGGGGAAAACGTGTACTCTATCGGCTGCCGCCTGCACTTCATGGGTCCTTTGTAACATTTTACTAGCAGTGCAATTTCGTGACATGCTGTGGCGCACGAAATTGAATTGCTCTTGCACCCTACCAGTGATGCAGAAGAAGCTTTTTCAAGTTCACAGCCCTGTATCCCCACGTCGCGGTACATATCGTCCGTCGGCGTAAACGCGATGCCCACCGAGATTGGTTTACCGAAACGCGGTACCACTTTGTCGTGGTGCTCTTGCAATGGTGCTGCTCGGGGAGCTTCTTCGTGTCGGCTAGTTTGAGCAAAATAAAATGCAAAACAGCCAAACCAACACTGGAAGTGGGAGGAAAATTGAATTAATTAATTTAATTAAAATCAATTGCGCGAGTACCATGCTTGTTTGTTGGCGCAAAAGCGAAGTATCTGCCACTTTTTTGCGTTTGGTTTGTGTTCACTCGTTTTTCGTGGTGCTGTCTGATTACAACTCTAAGGCTTAAAGGCGGGCTTCCTGGTAGAATTGTGGCGTGCCGTATCAAAGCTTTAAGCAATTTCCTTGTTATGTTGGTTATCTTTTTGTTTCTTTTTTTATTAGATTCTAAGCGTAAACTTTTTGTTGCTATTTGTACTTTTTTTTCTTCTGAAATCAGTGCAATTGAACGTAAAAAGAGGGATCGAAGGGAAGCTCGTGCGTAGCATTTAATGCCATCTTCACACCTTGTGCAGGGTCGAGTATGTGCACGGAATGTTAACTACTTCCTTACGTGCTATCGGGTTATTTGTGTGATCTAGCACGCAAAACCACACAACCAAAACGCCACAGTCATACAACGGGGAATTAGAGACGAATGTTTGGGAGTGTTCACACATTCTTACGCCTTTTTTCGTTTGATCGTGTGCTGCTAGGGTTTTATCCAATATTTCAATCAAAGCCATTCGGGGTGGTCATTGCGAATCAATGCCTGTCGACAATAAATCAGTATTGTGCGCGATTGTTTACCACCCAAGTGAAGTAAGACATTCCGTTACCGGTGAATTAGGAGGGCATTACCACTGCTGCTGCTGCTGCTGCTTGGCGCTCGACGATTTGTTCGAAGGAGCTGTAAGCAACCCGTTTGCGAAACCCCTGTGTGAGTGACAGTTTAGATTGCGATCTGTTGTGAATATGTTGGCAGGTTCGGACAAAGACCCAACCCATTTGCAACGGGCGTCCAAAGTTGCCCAGGGTGAGAGCCGTCCTATCTCAGAATTGATCAGATTCTATTAAAGGGATTTCGTATCGCAAATTGGATAAAGGTCCACACAAAAGCATGAACTGTTCCAAGAAAACGACAGGGCTCTCCAAAACTGTCCGAAATCACCAAAAGCAGCTAGTACGTTGAAAGGCTGTGGTCCGTTATTTGTACGGTGAGAATTGTTGGGTCCTGCTTATTTTCTTTCAACTAACCACAACAATCCTATCACGTCCCCCTGTTCAGTACGTGCGTGAGTTTGCGTGTCTTGGCCACTAACAGGTCTAATTGATTAATTAAATTTCTTGTCACATACTTTCAGTCGGTGACGTGCGTGATATCATCCCCGCTGTTGGAAACTTCAGTATAAAAAGAATGTTGAAGATTTTTTAGTTATTACAGCTCCAAAAAACACACACACCATCTAGAATACGTGCGCAGCTGTTGAATGCGTACATCAAGGTATTTTATTTCGCTTTAAATTGCCTTGCTCGATGCCTCCCAATCCAGTAGGTGTTCTACTTATGTATTGATTAATTTTGAGGACGTCGTTGAGGCCCTCCCGAAAACAATTCATCTGCTCATCTGGTGAATTTATTACGTGTGACGGATCGCTATCCCCAACCTCCTCCAACCTGAGTATGTCCCACCTCAAGATATGGCGGGCGCGGAATCTCTCCAAAGATGGAACGAATCAATTAGTGTTATTGCTACTTCAACACGAAATGCGTCGGCATTCGGCCAAGAATAAAGCCCGCCTTTCTTCCGGCGCGTGGGCTGGGGTAGCGATGTGTACACGATGCCTTCGTCACTTTGAGTTCTTCAGATCTTGCGTGGAGCCATGGTTCTGGGCCGTCCGGGGGACGCACGACTACTCCAGCCGTCTGTCGTCGGCTCAACGGTAGATTAGCTCAATGGATAGCGTTGTTTGTTGTTGCGCGCGGTCATTAAAATGCTTCACTAAAAGCAAACCAATTATTACGGTGAGATACGGGACAAGATACGGATGACGACGACGAAGTCGACGGACGGGTGGCGCGATACGTGTCATGGGTGGGGAAATGGCAGCATGCATGAATGTCCGAAAGTAACACGGTGGCTATTCTCAGTGCACCTACCAGTTCAACGTACGTGTACGGGGCGTCTCTGGTGTCCTTCTCACGAACAATGTGCGGTGTGTCTCGGTGTCGGACGGTACAGTAGCCAATGGTTGTCCTCCTACGCCTTTTTGATGCGGATTGGAGTTAACGTTGAACATTGGGCTTAATGTAGCACTCTTGGCGCAAACAGTGGAAACACACACATGATTCTGCTCAATCACGCATAAGACTAAAGATAACATTTGTACAGCTAAAGTGCGCCCACCCGTTCCACCACATGCACAGTGTTCACTTGCCTCCATTTCCATACCAATGGTTCCTATTAAAAACAGTATCTAGGAAGGAAGGTGCCTTTCAAGCTCGCCCATCAAAACATAAGTCTAAATGTAGTGAAGCAAACCCCTGGATGGTTGAACAAATCGTGGCCTTTTAATTCCTTATTAATTATGTTGCTGTGTCATTCGTTCGCTTTCAAGTGTCTGCCTGTCGGCGATCCGTCTATTGTGTATGGGCGATAATCATCATCATCAACATTGTCTTAATTATAAAGCACAGTTCGTTACGGTGAGCTGTAGTAGTATCGGCAAGCTTTTTGAGTTGGCGGAGGTTTTGGAATTTGGACGTGTGGCCGCACTCTCTGAAGTATCGGTTGATAACTTCATTAGCTGAATGGCGTGATTTGGAGGCTGCCGTCGTGTGTCCAGCCAACTCCGAAGTATAGAGCGGAGTGGAGTTATTTTTTGTAATGGGAATTGATTTAGTGAGTTGTTTAACGATTGATATGTTCAGGAGGTTGTTAGCAAAGGAATTTAATTTTTTATACAGCTTCAAGAAACATATTTCAGACAAGTGGCATAATCTCTTTAGTTTTATTTCAGGTTGGCTATAATTAAGTATCCTGGACCTAAGATTATTATTGATCTTCAACCATTCATTAGTCTAGGGAATGGTACAGACCCAGGGCCTACAGTACTGTAGCTTAAAAGAAGAGAACAATAGAACCGGTTTCATAGGTTGGGCAACACACTTCCGTTCCAGAATATAATAAATAATCATTCTATTGGAGTTGGGATTTGCTCCAACAAATGCATTAGTTTTTTTGGTTTTCTCCAGAAAAATAACTACTCATTAATAAAGCTCTAAAAGCTAAAGAAAGTCCTTATAATCCACTTCAAATATAGTGCCAAAGTGGCAAACCCTCAAATCCTTCCCTTTTACTCTGAATGCAGATAACTTTCAACCTTCCATTTTTGACTTTAATCCGCGCTCCGCTTGTGGATAGAATGAAATGTAAATTTTGCGTGCATTTAATTGTAGGGTCACCTTCAAGCGCAAGCGTCTTATCGTTTACACTCCCATGCACTCGTTCTTGGCTGTATTTGGCGATCGGTCGTGGCTGTTGATAGTACTCCGGCTCGAAGTTGACCTTTTCTGTTTGTCGATTCGCTCGGGAACGGTGTGGCAGCACCGGGTGTGTTTTGTACTTGTGCAGTTTTCGCTAGCACACAACAACACAATCCCTGCCGCTGGCATAAGGAGGTCTTACGGTCTTAAGCTATCCATTTCGAGCGAACTTGTTGATTCTTGGCCATGCGCGCACTATTTTACGCCTTTTGTTGCAGTGTGGTCGAGCATACTCTTACAGAGAGAAAGAGGCTTGTAGGTTGAGGACCAAAAACGGTTTATACAGAATGGAACTCATACACCTCCAATCTGCATCAGGTAAGGCTAGGTTCGTGCTTTGGAAGACCACAGCGGTGTACCGTGCGTGCTCCAGAAAGTCGAACGGAAGTCGCCAGCAGAAACGCTCGCTCGTAAGTCGACAATTATCATGGACCGGAGATGGGCAACTGCTCCCCAAGACGACGAATGGTAATGGGAAATGGAAAAATGTGACCATGCAAAATGTGTGCACACACCACCAACTCTTTCTCCTCCATCCCCTATCGCTCTCGAAAGATGAAAGCAAGAAGAGTGTAAACAACAGTATGACCGTGGGGAAAAAGTGAACCGGTCTGGTGCTACCGAGACATTGGGTTTTACTGTTTCGTTTTGTTTTGCTTGCTTGACAATTCTTCATCATTGACGCTGTACCGCTTACACTTACCTGTGTTGCAACCTTTTCGCTTTACATCCCCGTATAAAAACATCAATTTTATCTTTTTATTCCATCCGGCAAAATGACTTGCTCTCGGATGCTAGTTTACCTAACCAATCCGACTCGAAGGACTTTTTTTTTTTAATTTTAGGCTGAGAAGTTGTTAGGCCAGCGGCGTTGTTGAAAAGAAAGAACTGGAAGTTCTTGTAGCGGCAAGCTGGTGAGGTGAGAAAGGTATAAAGAGTTCAGATAAAAAAAATCGTTGGAAGAGTTGGTGTTATCGCCGGATGTCGGACATTACGGGAAATGGGATAGTTATCGCTGTTTATTTCCGTCGGCATTTTAGCCGCTACAATTAAAAGTATAAGCTTGTGGTGGGACGTACTTAATGTGTGGTTAACTAATCGACCTTTTGAACATGAAATGTAACGTCCTTTATGTATTTTTTTAAATTATCGCATTTAAAGAGAAAATATGTGAAGATATTTTATAGTATGCCCAGCAAACAACATCCACATAATCCCCGAATGGTTTTGCAAGTGCAAGAACCTCAATTAAGGGGCAATATCACTTCGATTTCATCTCGCTTTATTGTTGCCTGCCCATTGTAAACGGAAAAAAATTCGACTGCACTGCAAGGTTTTCGTTGATTATCAATGTGCTTTTGCTCGTTTCATTTGGAGTGTTTACGGTACAATCCTTTCCATTTTTTTCTTATTACGCTGCAACATTAATGACTAAGCTCCCAAAAGGCGGTTCCAGCGAGATTGTAGCCTAAGGGCATTTGTGCATCGATCGTTCAAGACGAATGTAATTTATGTAGCTTGGAATTTGTGTGGCTTCATGCAGATTATTTTTAAATAAAAGAAACGAAATGTCACTTCTTCATGCCTCGTATTGAAGTGTACATTTCAAGATCAAGCAATTGGTTTTAAAATACTATCGGCTCAATCAAACGAAAATGCACCTTCACCTTGCTTATTGACCAACGACTTTACGGGACCTTTTGATGGATTGATAGCTAGTGGTTCACCTAGTCCTATTTTTTGCCAATGGGTATCAGTAATTTTGTCCCGCGTTTTATGCTATTTTATTTAATGGAAGCTGAAGCTTGCTTTAATCGGTTTATGTGGATACAAGACGTTATTTTCTTCAGTTTCTTAATTCCCAACCAATGCCAATTAAGTTTGCACTTTTTTCATCAAAAAAAAGTTGTTGAATCGATCAATCATTACGCGGTGTGGTGGAACCATATTTAATCCCATATCGCAGGTTTTAATTATTGCCTTTCAATCTCGGTTCATCGGTTCGTCCTTGGAGGGATTTTTGTGAGACATGTTTATTCACTTGAATCCTCATCATCATATCACTAACATCAATCTCGATTCGAGGGAATGATTTATAAAAGCACTTTTGAAGCTTCCCCGTTGCAAGACTCACTATTGATGCATGGTTTCAGTAACACCATCCGTTTCTTGGTTGGTTTTTAGAACTTTAAAATGTATAACCTAATCAATCGTGTAGGATCTGTTCTTCACCCTGAAATTAAAAATGTAGCAACATTGGAAGAACAACACAATATTGTGTAAGGTGCATCGTAAAGGAGAACAACGCTCGGGAACGATACATGCAACGTGCATACACACACACGTCCATTAAATTGAAACTCATCGATCATTTAACGTGCTAAACGATTTGCCGGAGGAAAGAAACCAAAATCCCTTAAGGAAGGAGTGCATTCGTTCGCTTCGGGCGATGCTTGTGCACATTCTGCACATTGCTGCTTCATGGGTTGAGCTTGGCGCTCCACAAGAACTCGCCGTGTGTTGGGTTATAAAAATCCGAACCAGAGTGTTTAGCACAACTTTGGCGTTTGCTTAAAGTGGTCCATTATTATTATTTTTTGCGTTACACACAGTGTACGTTTTCAATCATGGCTTTCAGCGCGTTGTTGCCGCCCTGTAGAAAAGTTAATGTTTGCGCCTATGAGTAGGCAATCCGCTAGACGGATCTAAAATGTGTATATATTGGTGACAGACTTAGGATTAGAATAGGATTAAAGTGTTAGTGAATTGTAAATATGTATAATAAATTAGTCTTAACGTAACCACCGCGATGTTTGGAAGTGAACCGATCGATCCGAAAGTGAATTGGTTGTGAGCTAGAGAACATTTGGTCCTATCGAACCGGATT
>SIXB01003900.1:0-19579 GCA_007018985.1 Anopheles bwambae
ATTGCCGAGCTGAAGCATCTGATGAACTACTACGAAAAGCAGACGGGCGCAATGCCGAACATCACCGGGCTGGTGCTTAGCTCGCGCAAAAACATGTGCATCCATCCGGAGGTGAGCCGCGAACGGGAGGGCAAGATTGTTGACGCACGGTGCTACGGCATGACCGCGAGCTACGTGCGCGAACGGGCGGCTCACGACGAGTCGGCACCGGTGTGCCAGTATTACGAGGGTTTCCAGGCGGAGGGCAAAGAAAACATGCTACCGCCGGGCGTGTACTCGATCGACGATCTGAAAGAGTTCGGCCGGGAGCGGAACTGGTGTCCGTACTTTCTGTCCCGCTTTGCCATCAACCAGGCGCACGTGGTCGTGTACAGCTACTACTACCTGCTCGATCCGAAGGTGGCGGAGGTGGTCTCGAAGGAGCTGGCCCGCGAATCGGTCGTCGTGTGCGACGAGGCGCACAACATCGACAACGTGTGCGTGGACTCGATGAGCGTAAAGATCAACCGGCGGCTGATCGAGCGCAGCACGACCGGTATACACAACCTGGAGAAGAAAGTGGCCGAGTAAGCGCGATTTGCGATTTTTGTTTATATTGCTGCAGCATTCTGAAGAGCACGTTCTGATGAAGCTGTTTTCTTCCGCTTGCAGACTGAAGGAGGACGACAAGCGTCGCCTCAACGAAGAGTACGTCCGGCTGGTGCAGGGTTTGAAGGATGCGTCGTTCGCCCGCGAAACCGACATGGTGCTGGCGAATCCGGTGTTGCCGAACGAGGTCATCAGGGAGGTCGTGCCGGGCAACATACGCAACGCGGATCACTTCCTGTCCTTTCTGAAGCGCTTCATCGAGTACATCAAATCGCGGCTGCGCGTCCAGCACGTGGTGCAGGAAAGTCCGGCCGGGTTTTTGCGCGACGTACAGCAGAAGGTGTGCATCGAGCGGAAACCGCTGCGCTTCTGTGCCGATCGGTTGCAGTCGCTGCTGCGCACGCTGGAAATCACGGACCTGAGCGAGTACGGCCCGCTGTCGGTCATTACCTCGTTCGCGACGCTCGTGTCGACGTACACGAAGGGCTTTACCATCATCATCGAGCCGTTCGACGACAAAACGCCCACCGTGTCGAATCCGATCATGCACTTCAGCTGTCTCGATTCGTCGATCGCGATGAAACCGATCTTCCAGCGGTTCCAGAGCGTGGTCATCACGTCCGGCACGCTGTCCCCGATGGACATGTACCCGAAGATACTGGACTTTGAGCCGGTCGTGATGAGCTCGTTCACGATGACGCTCGCCCGGCCCTGCTTGCTGCCGATGGTAAAGCAAATGCGCCGAAACAAATGGCCACTGGATGGGGTTGGGATTATACTGTCATTGCTCTTTCCATTCCGCAGATTGTAGCGCGTGGCAATGATCAGGTCGCCATCTCGTCGCGCTTTGAAACGCGCGAAGATACGGCGGTGACGCGCAATTACGGCCAGCTGCTGGTGGAGACGGCCAAAACCGTACCGGACGGGGTGGTGTGCTTCTTCACCTCGTACCTGTACCTGGAGTCGGTCGTCGCGTCCTGGTACGATCAGGGCATCATCGATACGCTGCTGCGCTACAAGCTACTGTTCATCGAAACGCAGGACAATGCGGAAACGTCCTACGCGCTGATGAACTACGTGAAGGCGTGCGAGTGTGGCCGCGGTGCCGTGCTGTTGGCCGTCGCCCGTGGCAAAGTGTCGGAGGGTGTGGATTTCGATCACCATCTCGGTCGGGCGGTGCTGATGTTTGGCATTCCGTACGTGTACACCCAGTCGCGCATACTGAAGGCACGGTTGGACTATTTGCGCGATCAGTTCCAGATACGGGAGAACGATTTTCTTACCTTCGATGCACTGCGGCATGCGGCACAGTGCGTTGGTCGTGCTATTCGGTAGGTTTTCACTGGCACCTGTTGTCCTGCTCACGTGTGGTCCCATTGAATGTTTTTTTTTACTTGCTTGCTTCCCCATACAGTGGTAAGACCGATTACGGTATTATGATCTTCGCGGACAAGCGCTTCTCGCGGCAGGACAAGCGGGGCAAGCTGCCGAAATGGATCCAGGAGCATCTGACCGATAATTTGAGCAATCTCAGCACGGAAGAATCGATGCAGGTTAGAGTGGCAAATTTCTTCATGCGGAGCGCAACTGTTTTTTTTGCTAAAAATCAAACACTTTCCCTTCACAGCTTGCCAAACGCTGGCTCCGACAGATGGCACAGCCGTTCACCCGCGAAGATCAGCTCGGCGTTTCGCTACTTACGCTCGAGCAACTGCAAAGCATGGAGCGGGAAAAGCTGGAAAAACAGGCCCAAGGCAAACAGTAAATGCTCGAGAGCAGCACAGTTCGAGTTGATGTACGCAAGAATAAAGCAACGGCGTTCAATTATGTTCCGGTCAACTGCAACGTTTTTTGTTTGTTCTGTATACATGTATTTTATACCTTTTAACTACAACTAACAAGATATTTAAAAACGTGGGTTTCTGGGGTTCCTGTACACGCTGAACAATATGCACACTTTCCACAGCTTCGTTCCCAGTGTACAACAATTTCCCCCCCTTTTTTGGCTCACTTAGATAAATACGGGCGCGCTTTTCTCTCCGCAACACACCACAATCGGTTTGGAAGATCAACCCACGATGCCTTGAGTCGGGATGTTTTGATGGCAGTAGTAAAAGTTCCATTAAAATACAACATCATCGGTGTTCAACACTGTGAGCCGTACGATTGAGGAGGAAAAAAGGGAAATCTCATACAAGCCCATCGCTAGAGAGCGCTTCTTTTGTGAGGCAAATCTCAAAACGCAGCGGCTAACGCCAGCCACCCGGAAGATATGGTGTAAATATAGTAAAATAATCTTGCCTTTTTTTTCTCCTCCGCTCGTGCGTTTCTCCCCCGTGGTTTTAGGAGGCTTTTCGCAAACCACATCCTTGATTTGTTCTACCTCAGCCTGGATCACTCCCACTACCTTGCGGATTATTAGCCCGTGCGTATCTTGCTGCTGCACTGTTTGCAGAATTTCGTCCAGTTTGGCTTCCTGGACATTTTGTTGCTCCCGCAAGCCCGCCTCCAACCCCTCTAGCTTCCTAGTAGTTAGTGCTAGCATGCTGAAGATGGACTGCTCTTGGCCTGAGTAGGATTCATTGTTGCCCTTGATGCTGTTGTTCCCGTTGCTATTATCCTTGGTGCTGTTGTCGTGTTGTCTTTCCTGTATATAATTAGGTTTCATTCATAATAATTCATTCTGAATGCTGCATGTAAATAATCATTCTGAATGCCACTAGCCGGCGTTGTAGGAGCGGTTCTGATGTTTAAGATCAGTGGGTTTTTTTTCAGCCCCGCTGTAACCTGGACTAGCGGCAACGCCATTACCATCCCACGGCAATTGTCGCTTGTTGTTGTTTGAATCCATATTTTCGGAAATGATACATGAGAAATGTTTAATTACTAAGCCTCATAACACTCGACATAATGGCCTCATAATGGCGATGGAATTGGCCTCATCGAAAGCGAATAATGGCAAACAATACACCAGCAAATCACTTATACAAGTGAAGAATAGCCAGTTTTTCCGCGTCAATGTAACAAACAATGTAAAACACTTACAGATTTAAATGTACAATCAAAAATATATAACGGCTTCAGCAAATCAGCAAATCACGAGAGGACGCGCAATGGAAGTGAATGCTCCCGACCAAGGTGTGTTTATAGAAGGTGAATTATTAGCGCGTTTGCCGGGCGCCAGCTTTTTCGAACGTTGCGTAGCGCATTCGGGCTTAAAGTTGCAGAAGTATGCTCCAGTGGTTTGTGGCGGTCATAAATCCGATGGGTAAATGTAAATGTGAAATCGTGTGTGGATGTATTTTTCTCAAAATGTTTGTTTTCAATTTTCAAAAAAGCCATTTTCAATCTTTCGGAGCGGCGAACAGCCATAGAACGGCAAAACTGTGACTTCCCAATAGGATTAATCGGTGTACATTGTTGTGCTTAATTTGTGCTTAATCACCATGATTATGTCTGGAAAACCAACAATCTCTTAAAACGTCCGATACTTTATCAGCAATAATTTTGCCTCGGACTTTAAATCCGATAGCACTTGCTTACGGAAATTGGCTTCCAATGCTGTGTGCCGATGATAAGATTCGATCGATTTGCCCTGTTTTGGTACAAACTTACGTAAACATGCTAGAATCATGTCTCGGAATTGCAAAGATTGAAGTTTCTTTCGCGTGTCCTAGTTCATGCGAACATTTTGTACTTTATTTGTTTTTTGTTTTTATTTTGAAGTGATGTACAATTTGGCAGTCAGATTGACTTTCTTATAGTTAATCACTACGCGTCAGCTCGATACAGTCAACACACACGGAGACGCTTAACAGCCCACTCCGGTGAGTCCGGCCAGTTCGCAAATAATGCCCGCAAAGTCGGTCAGCGATCGATCCTGGAGACCCTGGTCGAATTGCTGAAACAAAACACAAGCAAACAAAACCGGAGACGTTAATTGAATTTGCTGATGCAAAATAATTGTTTGCATCATGCTTACGCCGTTGAACACGATGGTTGGAATAAACGCCGGCGTAATGAGCTGCGTGCGACGCTCCGCCTCAAGCTGAAGGGTCGTTCCCTGCGTACCCTCAACGCATTGCTCGGCAGCGTTAAGATTAACGCCCGAACGGAAGGCGCACTTCGGGCGAAAGGCAAACGGTTATATTAGGTGAGCCACTATTTCTGCCATTACTTCTCGCTACTTACCTCCCAGCCGCGTGGATCAGCAGTGAAGCTCATCTGGCATCCGACGTAGTTCACCTGGGCCTGCTGGGTCGGCAGCAGGTTGAGCACACACGATTGCACACGATTGCCCTCGCATTCGGCCGGACCGTGCTGGCAAATGAAGCTCTGGCCATTGTTGACGCTCTGGAAAGTAAGGCAATGGATGCAATAAAAGCAACTAAGTTAGCTAACGCCCAGAATTCACAGCACACAGGCGCGCATTGTTTGAAGGGAGAAGAATGGGACGGAAACGATGCTTTCGAAATCGTTGCAGAATCTCGCCCAATTGCGCACATCGGCCCGGCGTGTGTAGGTGTTTTAATAGATCCATTTCAACGCTATCTCGCTATTGACCTTAGCGTTGCGTGGGAATGTTTTCTTGTATTGCTACATCACGATCGGTTGGGGGGATAAGGTCGTAAGGCCGTATTTTGTAAAAGTTTCTTGAAATTTCATTCAAACATCAATATTATGGCACCAAAAACACCTAAGTACATACAGCTGCACAGGCGAGCAACCCGTTCGGAGCTTACGAAATAAATCCGGTTTGCTCTCCGCAGGCACGATCGCGACCCTCGGGCGGGGAGTTCCAATCGGTCTTAAGAACAATCCAACAGCAAAGCGCTGCCAGGCTTCATTGGATTTAATTTATGTAGAAACAACCGTTCGCGCTACTCTCCCCCAACTGATGCAAAGAAAATAGCAACAAAACAGGTTTCTAGCGGGCGACACTGACCACAGCATACATCACCACACACTCACTGCCCGCACGCACATAGCTTCACGCAGCCAAAATTTATAGAAATAGCTTACTCTGTATGTCTCTAGAAATAGCTAACTTTGATTAAATGTAACCTAATAATTACATACAAACTTTGGCTCCCTTTCCCTTTTTGTCGCTTTTTGCACTTACCTGCGCTTTGCCAAACGGAATGAAGTCAAGGGTGATGGCGTTCAGAAGCGTCGGATTCAATGTCAGCAGCTGATTCTGCACCCAGCGCACACTGTCCGGGCAAAGGTGGGCATAGTAGACGTCCACCGTCACCTACCCGTCCCAAAGACAAGAAACAACATCTGCCGTAAGTACCTCCACCGAAGGTTTTTGTTTTACCACGATCACACAGCCTGGTTAACGCTTACCGCCTGCACGTTGGCAGCGAACGCTGCAAAGATTAGGACCGCCGCCAAAGATCGCTGCATGGTCGCAGAGGTAGAGTGGAGTAAAATCACTTTCAAAGGCTTGGCAAAGCACGCGTAAGCTGCTGGGTCGGATGCTTCGCTGATCCGTTGCGTCTGAAGGTGTCGAGCGGAATGCAACCGAAACGGGTCGTGCTAAATGCTTATTTTTGCTTCACCGTTCTCGCCTCCCCACCGCCGAAAATCGACCCTCGGTCGGTGTGTGACGCTTGGATCGGATAAAGCCATCACAACGACCACGATGGAGCCGCGAGAGTGCGTTCTGAGCGGGATCGGGCTGTCGTTGCGTACTGCCACGTGCTATCGTAGTGTGCGTCGGTTAGAGCAGCTAGCGTTGGGCTGCGTAACGCGTGTGTAGCATGAGCCTTTCGGTGGGCTTGGTTTGCAACGTTAGGTGTGTCTGTGTACACATTTGTACTATAGTTTCGGTAAAGTTGGTCGCCCTAGCACTCGGAGGGGGACTGTATGGAGCGTGATCAACTATGGAGATAAATTGTGTGGGAAAAGGTTGGCCGGGTCGAAAAGTTACTCAGGCAACGTGGATGAAGATATTAAAATGAAAAATGAAACAATATTACGATTTCTTTAAAATCAATCATTTGGTGGGAAGTCAGTATCAGTCACACTTTATTGTGACATTGCACACACTTCTTGAGTCTACTGAACCATTTTTTGATCTGTCTATGATTTGCTATTAATTTACCAGATTCCATTCAAATTTCCACTCAAATCGTCAATCAATGCAAGCAAATCTGCCGTCACTTAAAA
Organism: Anopheles bwambae; assembly: GCA_007018985.1. Lineage (NCBI taxonomy): Eukaryota > Metazoa > Arthropoda > Insecta > Diptera > Culicidae > Anopheles > Anopheles bwambae. The sequence continues at coordinate 6,763 of SIXB01003900.1, forward strand.
CAATTGCAATCTTATCATCTCTGGCGTGGGTGTGTGGGTATGTGTGTGTGCAGTCTTATCTGGTCAGGTGTCACGGTATTGTCGGGGTCGGGACTATCCCTTCCGGCAGTTCGAACGCCTTCGATCGATAGGAGCGCGGTTTATCTTATCTAAAATGGGCAGTTAAAACGCCATCCTTTATTATCTCGGTCTCACCATATTGGACATTGACTTGAAGGTATTACCACTGTTGAAAGGATTTGTTACCACGTATCCAAAAGCGCAACAGCTGGATAATCTCGTACGTAGGCTCTACGTACATCCAGTGCAGAAGACGAAACACCATACACACCATTGGAGAAGTGTCGCAATTGATGGTGGATTGTTGGCGTAAGTTGGCTACGTGGCTAGCCGTTTCGCGATTAAAGCGAGTCTGTAATGTTTGAAATGCTTTATTAGTTGAGTACTGCAACCAAACGATTTCTTTACTTACCTGCTTAAAGCAGGAAAGGGTGCCAACTGTTTGGTTAAAGTTCCTCATTAACATGTCCAACTTTTCCAACAGGAAATAAATAGGCTGCTCGGTGTTGTCGTGATTGTTCTCAGCCGATTTCGAAGATGATGCAGAGCTGAAACTTTCCTGGTCTTGCATTTTATCGAATTGATTCATTTCGCTTAACAAATCAAACGATTCTACAGAAAGAAGTTTAAATACGAGCTTCAGCAGCTCCTTAAGCTCGATTAAACATTGCACATTTTCCTTGATGGGAGGATCGGACGTTTGTTGCTGATTGGTTGGATGTGCTATTGGAAGGGAAGGATTTCAAATTACACCGATGTTTAACAATGTATGCTGCACGCAGCATTGATTACCGAAACAGCAGGATAGGAGTAACACTTTGCACAACATCACCAGCTTAACACAACGAGCCATAACTAGATATTTTTTTCAACCGCTTGTGACACCATACTTTTATAGTTTGGCACTGCAATGTGCTGTGTTTGAGTGCCAATTGTATTTTAAAAATCAATCCATACCTTACATTCTTGGGATTCTTTTCAAAGGGGGCAGAAGCACATTTACTCACGAGAACGTTTCTACTATCACCAGTGTACAATGTCACAATATACTTCAATGAAGCAGATGTTAAAACATGTGTGTGATGCTTAGAACTTTTACAAAATTTAGATAACGCTTTTTGGGGGTGGTCCCGTGGCACAATCGTCACCTCATACGACTTAACAGCATGCTCGCCGTGGGATCAAACTTTGTACGAACTGGCTGACTTACTATTCTTATAACTTTACTTGTAGTCAATAAGTCTCGAGAGCTTGTATTGGCCCGGCATGACATTGCGTAAACTCTTACACCAAAAAGATAAAGATAGTTGTATTAACAAATCTAATTTTCAATTACCGTTATGCGAAAACAGGACCAATACAAACAATTTTAAACCAATAGGTAAAATACTATTACAATAAAACAAAAGCTGTGGAAACGATCATTTATGTTTTTTGTGCTCCTGATTACATTGCTGTACTCTTGTAAATGTTGTGCTATTTGTAGTTATCAAAAAAACATATTTTTGAATTCGCGCCAAACATTCAAACGGTATAACACTTTGTAAAGCATTTCCGTATAACGCTTCGCCTCAGCTGTCATCGGAACGTCAAACGTCAATAACATTTGTTGTTATTTTTTTTGTTGGTCGCTGCTATCTGTGCTGGAAGGGAAAAAAGAAAGAACGACCGTGATTCTAATCTACTTTCAATCAGAACTTTGTAATTTTTTCGTGTACATTCTACGCTTTTATTTAGACGCTTGACTTCGGTGGCCGTGCGCACATATTTCTTCCCCGCAGCCAAACTAGCGCGCCCAGACACAATGAAGAAAAAGGTTTGTAGTGTGTTTTGTTTTCTACGACTTTGCCGTCATAACAGTGTCTCTCGATCAATGGCTGGCAATGATTCATGCAAATGGGATATATTTCTTCGTTCCCGGTTGTAGGTGCTCCTGATGGGCAAGAGCGGCTCTGGCAAGACCAGCATGCGTTCGATCATCTTCGCCAACTACATCGCCCGTGACACACGAAGGCTGGGGGCCACAAGTGAGTGTCCTTGCGAGGCAGCAGAACAACCACCAGAACGCATTTGCTAATTTCGATTCTTTCTCCCCCCCGTCAGTCGATGTCGAACACTCACACGTCCGCTTTTTGGGCAATCTCGTGCTCAATCTGTGGGACTGCGGTGGGCAGGAATCGTTCATGGAGCAGTACTTCGCCTCACAGAAGGACAACATCTTCCGGAACGTGGAGGTGCTGATCTACGTGTTCGATGTGGAGAGCCGCGAGCTGGACAAGGACATGCACTACTACCAGTCGTGCCTGGAGGCGTTGCTGGTCAACTCGCCGAACGCGAAAATCTTCTGCCTCGTGCACAAGATGGACCTGGTGGCGGAGGAGCAGCGCGACATAATATTCAAGGAGCGCGAAGAGGACCTGAAGCGCTGTTCGCGCCCGCTCGAGTGTACGGCATTCCGGACGAGCATCTGGGACGAGACGCTGTACCGGGCGTGGAGCAGCATCGTCTACCAGCTGATCCCGAACGTGAAGGCGCTGGAGCACTCGCTCAACTACTTCGCGAACGTGGTGGACGCGGACGAGGTGCTGCTGTTTGAGCGGGCCACCTTTCTGGTGATTTCGCACTGCCAGCGCAAACAGCACCGGGACAGCCACCGGTTCGAGAAGGTGTCGAACATCATCAAACAGTTCAAGCTGTCCTGCTCGAAGCTCGGTGCCAAGTTCTCGTCGATGGAGGTGCGCAACAGCGTGTTTGCGGCGTTTATCGACACGTTCACGAGCAACACGTACGTGATGGTGGTGATGTCCGATCCGTCGATACCGTCCGAGGCAACGCTGATCAACATTCGGAACGCGCGCAAGTACTTCGAGGAGCTGGAGAACCCGAACAGCAGCACCGGCGCCAGCCATGCGAACAATCACCACCTGCACCACGCAGCCATCAGCCATCACGGTGCGCACGGTGGCATGGTGAATGGTGCGACGCATCCAAACCAGTACGCCGGAAGCGGCGGAGGCTATCACCAGTACGCTGGGCAGTTGCAGCAGCATCAGCAGCAGCAGCTTTACCAGCAACCGAATCAGCAGCAGCAACAGCACCAGCAGCTGCAACCACACCACCTAACGCAATATCAATCGTACCATCACAACACCACAACGAACGCTTATCACTGATACCTGTACCGGAAGAAGTACTACTACTTCCGGTAAGCAAAACGAATACTAGGACGTGATCTTCCAGACAAAAAAAAAGAAAGCCTGATGGTCGTGCGGATGTCGACGTTCCTTCCTGCGCAGTCATTTTGTTGTTTAGTTTACCACGCGTGGAAGGTGCGAAACTGTGCACGCTTGAGAGCAGCCGCAGTAACGTTGGATGATGATCCCCCCCCCTATGGAAGAGCAAACTCCACCACCTAAGTCAGACGCTGTGTGAATGTTTGAGAACGCGTGCAATCTCGGCAGGATATTGGCAAGTTTGTTTCCGTAGTTTTTGTTGTTGTTGTTGTTCTTGTTTTGATGCATCCCTCCTGTTTCCAAATAATCGAAAGGGCTGCACCGCTGCTGCCCGTTTGACGCTTAGGAGTAGAATGTTCCAACCATACTGTTGAATATAACGTGTTCCTGATGATAATCCCGTTGCAACGATCCTAAGTCGCGTACGTTTGTGTGTGGCTGGCTGGGTTTTACTACTTTATAATGATTACAGAAGAAATTAGTGGGTTTGTTTTTTACTAGAAGTGTTACTATTAGCTTCTGCTGCTCCCGCCATATGTATATTTAGCTGCCGTTGGTTTGTTGCGCGCGCTGAATCGATCCTGTAGGCTCCCGTGTTCAATAGCCGATTATTCGGATAAGTGATTCAAGCTGTATGTTTGAGCTCTTCCAGCTTCTAGCGCTCACTTTCCCTTTTCGTTGTGCAATTTTTGCGAATCAAAACAGGTTCACGCCTTTGGAACTCTCGTTACACGTGGACCAAACTATCTTCCTCCTTCCTTCCTTCACACTATCGACACGCTAATGGAAAAGTGTTTCGCAGGGGAGAATATTGAATATTGTGACAAGATAAAAAAACGAGTGTTTATGGTACCTAACTGAAACAGAATAGAATAGTGAAAGAAGTAAAGCAAAACGGTGTAAATTTTGTTTCTGCAGGAGTAGAAGGAGCTTCGAATCCGCCAGCGAACCCTATTATTGATAGTGGTAGAATTCAGGACAACAGAGGAGGAGGAGGAGGAGGGTCTATGGGCTGGAGCAAATGAAGATGTAAACTGTAAAATAAAGCCAAACTGCAGAAGAATATGAATAAAATAATATTGATATAAACACATGTCGTTAAGTTCTAGTTGGAGAAATGAAAACCTATTGGAATTGGTTGGAATTGAATTAGCTTGGCTCTACTCGATTCGAACTCGATTTCCATACTGCCCTTTGGAAATAGCAAAAATGCAATGCATGCACATCGTGATGTTTTTCTACCGTTTTTATTCCCTTCTTTCTAATCATGGCTCATCCCGCCCCAGCGTGTGGGATAGGTCCGTCGCTCAATTCCTGTTTACTCTGCTGCCCTTCCTTTCCAGCCGACAGCTGACCCACTGTACGAAGTCGGGTGCCGATGTTTAGCGATGGTATCACATCTTATCAGCACTTTATTCCGACTATCGCCTCAGTTAGTGCCGCATCGTCCGTAGGAATAGGGGCGAGCTCGCGCCCAGCGTTGGTAAAATAGTTCACTTTTAGATTTTCGTGCGTGTTGAACCGTTTAAGGAAAGAATTATTCGTGTACTGCAATGAACAAAATCGGTTTACAGTGATCGCCATGTGCGAAGGGCTCGTTTAGTTGTGAATTTCTTTCACTAAATACGTACCGCAAACATTAAATTAATTTCGTTTCATTTTTTTTTTTTACATCCACAACTAATATCTAATCATCGCTTACATAGTGCGTGCTCCAGCTTTGCACCAATCGAATCGAAATCAATGAACGTAGAAACTTTACGCTTCGAAATCGAGAGTGACCTTCGCCCGAGACTGGTTCACGCACACTATATCTGTTTGCCTCGCGCAATCGTACGTTCGTGTCATGCCGAAGGGACGGTCCTACGGTTTCTATTGCCAGCCGGCATAACGCCCTGCACGGAAAAGAGATAGTAGTCAGCGACGTGTTGCCGTTGCTCCCTGGCGGCTCCATCGGGGCCGCCACGTGCGAGTGAGTGTATGCGTTTGCTGCAACGCTTACGCACACCGTCACACATTTGTTTACTAGCTCCGTCATCATTCTCACCCTTCCACCCTCTAAGCGCGCTCTTGCTCCAACCCCTTTCTCTGTGGACGCGTTGGACACGTTTATGTCCCTCATACATGGCCAGTTTCGGGGGGGACTGGAGCATCGAGTGCTTCTGTGTGCGTTACATCTTTGGAAGCATTTCGGATCGGCGATGTCGTTGTGCATTCGATCGCTGATCGCGACGTACCACACTGTTTACGATCGTCACTCTATTTTTGCGTTTAATCCAGCGAATGTGAAGTCATCGCTGGACTACGCGGCTCTGGGGACAGACGTGCTGCAAGCATGTTCCCTTCTGCAATTGTTTGCTGTTGAAGACGAGCAGCATCTTAAAAGTGTTAATTTGGATATTTCTTTTGGGTGCAGTACGCTTTTATCGGTCAAGGTTGTAATTGTTGCTAACAAGCTGAAGCAGAAACGATGCTCATCCATTCGGTGACCCGTGAGTAGTGTGTCTGCGTGTCATCATAGTGTTTCCAAGTGCCGTGTTTGTACGCCCGGGTGCGCTGCCTCGGGGGTGTACGAGATCGTCTTCGCGAGGAGCTGCTTCCGTAAGCCGATCCCACCCATCCACCCCAGTCACCCGGTCCAGTCGGTTTGTGAGTCATGGAGCGTATATTGCGAGGCGTTATGCGTTACCGGCATACGACCCGCGAGCAAATGGTGCAGGAATTTCGGAAAGTTCGCGACAATCCGCAGGTATGGTAGCGATTTGGGGGGCGATTGTTTCATTCCAATATAATAAGGGATATTTTTCGTTTCTCACCTTTTTCGCCTGAACAGCCTAAAGCCGTGTTTTTCACCTGCATGGACAGTCGCATGATCCCGACCCGGTTTACCGAGACGCACGTCGGCGACATGTTTGTCGTGCGTAATGCCGGCAATCTGGTACCGCACGCAGAACACTTCCAGGACGAGTACTTTAGCTGCGAACCGGCCGCCTTAGAGTTGGGCTGTGTCGTGAACAACATCAAGCACATCATCGTCTGCGGGCACAGCGATTGTAAAGCGATGAACTTGCTGTACAAGCTGAAAGATCCCGAGTTTGCCTCGTTGGTAGGATGAGTATTGAGCCGAAGTGTGTCGCATCACTAATCCTTACCAATTCTTCGCTTCGCAGGACAACCGGCGCATATCGCCGCTGCGGGCGTGGCTGTGCGAGCACGCCAACACGAGCCTGGCCAAGTTTCAAAACCTCAAAGAAATCGGGCTCGATAAGCCGCTCATCTTCTCGTCCGAAACGCCGCTCCGCAAGTTCGTCGCGTACATCGATCCGGAGAACAACTTTGCGATCGAGGACAAGCTGTCCCAGGTGAACACGCTGCAGCAGATCGAGAATGTGGCGTCGTACGGGTTTCTCAAGCGCCGGCTCGAATCGCACGATCTGCACATCCACGCGCTCTGGTTCGATATCTACACGGGTGATATCTACTTCTTTAGCCGCAACTCGAAACGGTTCATTGCGATCGACGAAAGCTCGATCGACCGATTGCTGGACGAGGTACGGCGATACTATTCGTGATGTAGCTTGTTTTTTTTTAAAGGGGGAGTATAGCTTTAGCTGAGCAATACGGGTTGAAAGCAGCGGGAGGGAAATGCTTTCTAGATTGCTGTCGGGTGCAAATGAACGGGTTTGCAAAGCTGCGTAGTTAGTTTATTGTGATTGTAAATCAAAAGTGAACGTTATGTTAGTTTCTGTGTGTAGTAGAATCAGATGATTGTGCAATGTCGCTGTATAGAGTCGCTCCTTTTTATAATGTTTCGCAATAAACATGGTACATGTTTCGCGGGGCTCGAATTATAACGATTAAATCTATATTTTTCCCTTCAAAGCTACGCACTTAACGCTGCACCCTGGGAAGCTTCAGTCGCACAACGAATATGATTGCATTTATTTTTACACACACTTAGCACAACTAATAAAAAAAATTAAGCATAGCTTAAAACAAAATAAAAAAATGCCGGCTTTTCTTTTGATGAAATAGAATGTATCAGACACGCTTAACCGAATCACGTGTCGCCCAGTGAATGAAATTCAAAATTCGTACATGCTGCTACACAAATTGCATACTTTCAGGCGTTTAGCGAAATAACCCTTCTCATCATACGATCGCTACCACTTCTGAGTATCTTGCTGCACCAGCCTATATCTCACGTGTGCACGTGTGCACCGTTTCAACTGCATGGGTCTGGGTCACTCGCCCGATCCCGATGTGTTGATGGAGTCGGAATTGGAGTGGAAAAATGGGTCCATAACACCCCTTTGCCGGTGCAGCCGCAGTAGCAGAAGGGGATGAAAAATGTGCATTGCCAAGGTTGCTTTGATGAATCGGTTCGTACGAAAATGGCAGACTGGCAGATGTATCAAAGTAGCGCAGCGGCGCTGTACTTTGTTCACAGTTTTGTTTTTTCGCAGACCACCCGCGCGCGGCTGGCTGCGTAAGAGCAAAGCACGTGAAATTTACTACCCAGCAGCAACGGGCAACATGGTGCCAGCTTGTTGTTATCTCTGGTACAGCCACGATGGTGCGTTTTCGAACCGTGTCGTCTCGGCGCGCGTGGAGCGGAGGTGCATCTTCCGGTGCGAGGAAGCGTCGTCGTTTGTCTAGCTACACGGTAGGAGGTTCTACGCTGCCGCCACGGTAGCAACATTCCGCGCAATAGGGGGAGAAATTTATGCAGGGCTTCACATAGTGAAGTGTGCAGTTGTTGCGGACGATGATGAAGCATCTTCGTTGCATCGGTTGGCCGGTTTGCCTGCTCTGTCGCGGATGCTAGATGAAGCCATCGGCTGGCAGTGCACAGTGAAGCCAGAGGGAGCTACGATGCATGTGTTGTGTTGTCAACATTTTTTTTTTCCTACCAGCTTTGCATGCCCGCCTACCATGTGTTCGTGGCTGGTGTGGCGACGTGCACACGTACACACCAACCACAATACACACACACACGCACACAGACGGGCACGTTGTAACGCTCGCTGTTGTGCACTTGTGGTGGCTGCGCTATGTTGGCCCGCATGTTTTCCCAACCCCGTCCGTCCAGCAGCCGTCCTACACCCAAGCCAAGCCGCTGCTGAAGATCGCGCGCTCTTCGGACATGGAATCCCGGACATGGGGCGGACGCGGCTCGTATGCTCGTGGCAAAGTGGGTCACTTGCGATTTCGTGACCAACTTTTCCCAACATGAAGCGGCAGCCGCAGCCAGCAGCATAGCAGGAGAGCGAATGATCGAAGGGGGGGGGGGGGAGAGAAAGAGAGATAGAGATAAAAGAGTGAGATCGAGAGAGGGAGATAGAGATAGTGAAGAAAGAAAGAAGAAATTGTAGACTGGGCTGGGTAATGGTGGAGGGAAGAAGCAGTGGGACACAGCCGCTGGCGAAAGAGGAAATGCTTGATGTGGAAGCTGTAAACCAGGCTTCTCGTTGCAGGCTTACCGAAAATGTGTCCCCAACGGAGCAGGCGAAGAAACGATCGTGTTCTGGAACCGGAAATATTAGCTGAAATATTAAGCTACCTGTATTTGGGCTCTGAATCGGAGATCGAGCCTCGATATCTACGTGAGATAAACACAGTCTGGAAAGGATAATTTATGGAAAAAGCTCTAAAAATGAGGCAGAACTTAGGCGGAATTCAGAAATTAAAGTTTGAGAAATAGAAAGTGAGTCAAAAGATTTTATCAAAATATTAAAACTGTAAAATTGAAATCGATTTTAACACACAAAGGAATAAATACAGTAACATTACATTACATTACTTCAGAATTATCGGAATATGCAGAATACCTAAGCCTGGATGGCGATGCGTCACAAACTTTCCATCTCTGTTGCGTCAGCATCCACGCCTCAGCAGTGCAGTTCCCTAGAAGAAAAAAAACTTGTCTTTCTAGCAAACCTATTCATCGTCCGAAATATTTGTCCAACGCGCTCTAGTGTACACTTGTGATTAGTGAAATTTTGGTGCGTTGTTTGGTTGCGAAATAAATTTTACTTTTTCTCTCCCATCCGATCTTCCGGGTGTGTCTACCCTTCCTGCTTCAACAAGCCACTTTGGCGAAGTCCCAGTCAGTCACTGTTAAGGTGTGTGTGTGTGTATGCTTTTTCCTTGCTTACTTGGGTCCCGTGCCGCAGAAGTAGGTCAACGAGAATCGTTTGGGAAGCTCGGATCGGATCGCAGTCCGCCGCTAGGTTCCACTAGTCGCGATCAAAATCTGCCCACCAGCCCTGCGAGTGGGCTAGATTTGTAGCGAACCGTTTTCGCTGCTTCATTTTTTGGGACTTTGGGACGCGTTTGCCTTCCCATTCTGCTGCGGTGATGTATGGGTGATCGCGTAGAAAGAGAATTAGCACTTCTTTGTCGTTTTTTTTTCTTCATTTTTAGTTTGCACTGCTTAGGAGCGGACTTATTTTGATCCTATTCTGGTGAGGCGGTTGTTCGGGTCGTTCCTCTTTCGAAAAGGGGAGTTGAGTAATAAACGGGGTGTCCCTCTTGGTTTGAAAATCGAATGTTTTAGAAACTCTGGGCTCTAGAAGGTGTAAATGTGTGTGTGTGTGTGCGGATGATTTGTGGTTTTTTCCTCACCCCAAGAGGCTGTGACGTACGAGCTGAGCGGCCAGTTGTGTGAACGCTTTTCTGCGGCATCTAGGTTAACCGATGAAAACGAACGCTAATGAACGTGCGGTTTTGGATTGTTATGTTCGGAGATAGCTTTACACCTTTACGATATGGTAGAGGATGAGTTTTAAGTTGGTGGAAATGTTTTATACTCTTTGTGTTATTGATAACACAAACACACATATTTTAAATGGCCATAAAGATGTTTAGCGTATACCAGCACGAGAAGATGTAAGATGTTATTAGTCTACCGTTGAAATTAGTTTGAACTACATAGTTAAGACTAGTTTACCACGTGGGTTTATAAACAATTTAACTCCAATTTTTCGCGCTTTTAAGAACGCTAAGCAGGCAAAGCTTTTAAATATAGCTCAAGAAAATTCCAAGGAATTAAGGAATACTTAATTTCTATTCAACTTTTCGAAGGAATTCTTAATTCCAAGGAATTCTTAATTCCAAGGAATTAAGAAATACTTAATTTCTATTCAAATATATAACTCTTGTAGAAAATATGTATAGTTTCGTTTGAAGAGCTCTGCAAAAATCAATGCAGGAAATGTAAAACTTATAAAAATAAAAAGCTAACAATGCTAATCATCAATCTAATTATCGTAATATCAACTCAATTAAGTTAATATTGTCAGTTAATTGCGTTAACAAACGCAAAACTCCACAAATACAATACAGTAGTAGCCAGACGGTAGTACAGTTGAAATTGATAGAAACACCTCGAATCGTTAAAAACAAATCCCCAAGCGGCACATTATCTACTTTCGATCGCCACAAGCCACAACGGGATAAACGGGCACGAACCTGCCACTAATTCACCTGACTGTACGCATTTTGATGCCCGATACGTACGCCCGAAACAGGTTTATTGGCCGCAGATACGCACTAAAACAAAGGCTCTCACCTCCCAATTTTTCCCCAAACCTGAACCAGAAACACTAACACAACGAACAAAAAATCCCCGAAAAGAAAATGTAATAATAAATCGTGCATATCGTCGCCCGCGGAGGCACGCATGCCCCATGCTTGGCTGGAATTGATTTCCTACCTTTTTGGCAGCAGCAAATTGCTCGTAAATGCTGTGTAACGCCGTGTGTGTAGGTCTCCTTCTCTCTGTGTGTTTCGGCAACTGTTGGCAGGATAACGGCAGACTACGAGTGGTTTGTACAGATTTTGCGGGTGCGAGAGAAGCAATCAGTTTCAGATTCCCTAAGGCGGCAAAATGAAAGGGTACCGTCGAGGTGAACGATATCAAGGGAAGCGAGATGAGTGGGGGCAGGAGTATATTCAGATGGGAGACTCACCAAAAGGGTTCCTTGTGTGACCTAAATCTGGTCCGGTCCGGCGATGATTGTTCCCCCCCCCCCCCGGGGGCGAACGCGATCGTGGATGGGACGACATATCAGGATGACTCTAGCTTAAACCGATCGAGCCATGCGAGCCTTAAACTTGATGCCCGATGGATCCTTTCGAGACGGGTTTGTGGGGATTGCAAAGGAAAAAACACTGCTGCGGATAGCATTATTACGGATGTAAGAAAACCCTAACCATAGTCTTTGCAATTAGTTTTGTAGGCAGTTCAAGTAACAAGTGTCGTTGAAAGATCACTCGCAAGATTATTGTTGCTATGGTCGGTTAAAACATTTCTCTTTTCCCCACTAGCACCCTTCCAATCGTATGAAGTAGCACTACGAAGGGAATCAAAACAGAGCAATGAATTAGCAACCACAACAGCACCGAATCGTATCGGTCACCACTTCAAGTTCAGCTGTCAAACTGTCAATCGTATGATCGAGCACGAGCGAGTGATGATGATCTTTTTGACGTTGCGGGAAAAATTGCGGTCAAACAGCAGGAAGAGAGCGGCACCGAAGAAGCAGTAAAAGAATAATGTGTGTGTGTGTGTGTCTACGACAAGTTAAGTGTGTGTAGCTCCATCGAAAGAAGGCCTAGCACGAGGCAACAACACGAGGGTTGTTGAAAATTGGGCCAAATTTGCGTGCAAACCGCCAGAACGTGCGGCGCATTGTGCCGACCTTAAACAAGTATTACGCGTACGCACACGTCTGTACCGGGTTTAGTACCGAGGGCGGGGTGGTGGTGGTGGTGGTGGTGGTGTGTCACCACCAAATCAGAAACGCTATAAGCGGATTAGATGATAGAACTTGCTGCCAAGGCGGTACCGTTAGGCCGCACCTAGTTTTCGGGAGGTCAGACTGCGTACGCGTCAGTTTTGGGGCAGCGCCCAGGCACAAGTACGTGACAGTTCCCGGGGCGGAATGAGAATCGGTTGAGCTGGATCTGGAGCAGGCACCATGGGCCAGGAACAGGAACCTGAACGGCTACACCTGATCGACGGGTGGAATGAGTAGGTGGGTAGGGATGGGGTTAAGGATTTTTTAGGAAAAGAAAGTGTTTGCAGATGACAGGTTGACATCAATTGTGGCAAGATCAAGTTTGAATGTGGCACAAACAGAACGACTGGTTGGTGTAGTGTGTAAAGTTTTTTGTTCTGTTTGGCTTTCATGTTGTATTAAAATTGTCAGACGACAGCAAACAGCATTATACAAGATCTTCGTGATCTTCATCTTCAAATAACAACTGTTTAAAGCTCGCAACATGTTGCTACACTTTCAGCAGGGCATCTCACGTAAACAAACCATTCCAATCGGACGAGTTCAACATCCTTCCAATGGTTCCCCTCAAAATATATCGATGGTTGTACCCTTTTCTTATCTGAACCAGTCGGCACGACATCCGCAGCCCGGTGGTATGCTTCGGTAGCTGAGATTTGCTCACACAGCTACACACACCTTTCCCTTCGAAGGGATCGATTCCTTCGTTTGTTGTTTTTT
>SIXB01003901.1:0-19609 GCA_007018985.1 Anopheles bwambae
AATGAGGCTTCTCTTTCTAGCGTACGTACTAGTCGTTAGTTCTACTGCGCAATTCCATGGGTACATGTTTATTTTCCTTAACTGCTTGTTTATTGCCTTCAACTTAATGTCTTACATTCAATATTACATTTGTGTGCGCTTTAAAATTATTTACAAAAGTACAATTTCTATCTAAGTAAGTACTAGTAAGGCCGCGGGTCCATGGGGTTTCTCAACGCTAATTTTCTCAAGCACTCATGAGTGCTTTTGAGTAACCTACGTTCTCAACGTTTGTCAGATCGCCACAAAATCTGTTTGAGAATCTTTGAGAATCTTTAAGAAAGTTGACGATACAGCGATAGGCTAACTGAAATATGAGCAATTGTGCTATTCGTTTTTCGGTAATCACTTTGGAAAATGTATTCAATGTTTGTTATTGAAAAAGTTTAAAAGAATATGCGATCAAAAACTTATTTTTTATTTAATGCTCCAAATAAAGCTTGAGTGGCTCATATATATCAATTTCTCAGAGTGAGAAAAATTGACGACGGCCACGGTCTCGCGTCTGAGAACAAGTTTTTAGTGCTTGAGAAACTGAAATGAGTGCTTGAAAACGTTTTATCAGCTTGAGAAAGCCCCATGGCCCCACGGCCTAATAGATCTGTTTACTTTATTTCATATTTACGTAGAGTTTATCGTATTCGATGTTCTATCGTACCTTACACAGGCTACGTCAAGGTTGCAGAGCTTCAAAAAAAGCTACTTAAATATGTATTATTATGATGACTATAGAACTCTTATGAACCGTCGGATTTAGCTCATTATGAATCGTTCAATAAGCAAGTGAAAGTGAATGTGAAATATTTGGCGCTATGTGATATTCGTATTTCACATTCATTTGATAGAAAAATAGCGCGTTATACACCAAAAGAAACAATACTTAATTTCTCGGTGTTTTAAAGTAGTAGCTCACGGAGCATTTGAATGTCAGCGAGAAAACGACGAAACATTATATTTTAATCAATATTATATTACAAAAGAAAAAAAAGTTACAACAAACTTTAAATTAAATTAAAATCACTGCTTTTTACAGTAGCATTCTTAGCCTGGTCGCTCTCTGTCCTCACACTCCCAATGTGTAGCTTGTACGAATCACTCTGTCAGCATGTGAGGCGTTAATCCGTTAATTGGCAGACAGCACGAATCCCTGCCCTGTTTCTTCCTTAAATGAAGTTGAAGATTCGATCTATTTTTTTTACATTTAAAATCACTTTTTAATTCTCAAGAACAAACATTATACAACAAAAACCAACTTTTGTCGCGGCCATCTTTAGTTGCTTCCGTTTTCAAACTGCCTTTAACATCTTATTTAAGCTGCAACATTTACCTACCCCGTCTCTGCCCGTCGGTCTTACGCGCTCGTTCCTCCCCTCATCTCGCCGTCTACCAAAGTGACCATTGAAGCGACCCGGTCACCCCACGGCACCCCGGGACGTGCCGTTTCGGTGCGTATTAATATTTACCTATCGAATTAATTCGCTTACCGCACAGGCACGAATCAAACTGAACGAACAAAAAAAAACAACAACCCCCACGGGAAAAGGCAGAAACCCATAATGGTACAATTTCAACCGTACTTCCTTCGTTTTCCCGAGGGGTAAACGGAAACGGGGCGTATAATGATTAGGGGGTCGTCTCGCGTGTTTGGGCATTGATTTGGCGCTGAAAAGATTTTCTGGCCAGCAGCCTCGGCTCGTCATCTTTTCCACCATTCGAGGTGCTGGGGTTTGTTCCGATTTTTTTTCCCCACCCCGTTCCTCACGCCCATTGCACTTTAACCCTTCCGTCGTACGCCGCCAACAAGAGGGAAAAAGCAGTGCTGCTTCGTGCAAAAAGGAAATCCCACCGCCCTTCGCTGCCGGCCAGCGCCCATCCTCCGGGCATTTCTTGCAGCTCGGGCGTGTGGGTGAGAGGGAAGTGCGTCCGCCCGTGTGTGTGTGCGCGAAGAAGCCAACACTTCTCTGTTTACATAAATCATTAGCGCAATTGTTTGGCTGCGCGCCGGAAACGAGACGGAACAGGGCCGGGGCTCAGGGTTGACTTTTTGCTGTTTTGCTGCCCTGGGAGATGATATGTTTGTACAAGTGTGTGTGTGTGTGTGTTTTCCCCTTCTTCTCAATGCGCCCCGGCCTGCCGGGAGGGGAACGCGGGTGTCCTAAGTTATGCAAACGAATGATTTATGGCGGCTAATTGGCAACGGTGGCGTACGGGGTGGGTTTTTTCTTTTACTTTTGAAATTGATTTTTATTTGCACCCATAAAAAGAATTATGAATCAATCAGTGAAGCGAAGCGTAGTTTAGTGGCCAAAGGCTTCGTGTTTTCTTCCCCTCCTCCCTGCCTGCCTCACAGAAGCTGCGGTTTCCGGCACACCGAAACAAAGTGTCCGGCGCTAAATTGTGCGAACGGACTTTTCCGTAAAACGCTCACGCCAGTCGGTGGTGTTATTTAGCGTCTTTGTGTGTGCGTGGTTTAGGCTATTTTTAGCAGGCGGAGATGTAGAGGTTCGTTTGCAGAAATCAAAAGTGGTTTTGTTGCACAGCATCTTGAAAGGGGGAAACTAAAGCTGTCAAGGCTTATTATTTTTTTGTTTTGTATAAAGTTTATAGCCTAAGTAATGTCTCCATAGGTCCATTTGTTATATATCTTGATCACATATAGGTAGAATTAGTTTGAAATTGCTTCAATACTATATTTTACATTTGTTGATGGTCGTATTCCTGCATCTCAGAGCCTAATCAGCGCCTTGAAGTATATTATGTGTTCGTTTGTAGCCATATCTCTATCACTGTCCCTAGTTTAAGGTGTTTCTTCTGCTTCATTCGATTTTCACAGCAAACACAATTTTACATAGAATATAAAAGGATGTTTCTAAACGTGCAGGTCTAACATATAGCACCAGCCTAACATTCGACAGTCGTTGGTTCTGTTCCTATTGCCTGAAATCTAACTCTTACGAATAAAACCACATCAATGTAAAGGTTCTTCTTATCAGCTTCGACTCCCAGTTCCGAAGAGTCGCGTTTTTATCATCATTTTTGTGATAAAGGTGTTCCGTGGATACTTCATCTAAATCCAAGATGTATGCAAATAATACATTTATTAAATAACTTTGAAGCATTGCTCGACGTGAGGTCCTAGTCTACTAGGTAACGACACTAGAGAAGAAGTATTACAAAGGAAGTAGTTCCAAAGAAGAGTTGTAACCAAAAGTTAGTGTAACGATTAAAAAAAACCTATTTTCAATAGTTTTAATTGAAAAGTTTTGAGCTAATATTACTAAAAAGATTATTGAAAGTAAAAACGGTTGAAACACGTGGATTATTCAATATCCAAGCATCTGACGCTATCGTGGAGCATCCAATTATTCAACATTAGAAATTAGCTGTTACTCCAAAAAAAAACTTAAACTTCTGTATTGTCTCAATAAGAGTTCCAATGTTGATATTAGATCAACTCCTGCAGAGTATTCACGTCTAAGACCACCGCGCTGTCTCCGTTTACCTCCCAGTCCAAGATTCTTGCAATGTTTTGTTATTTCTCTCTGTATTTCTATGTGTGTCTCTCTCTTCAGATTGGTAAAAAACATATTCTTCAGGTTGGTCTTCAGGACTTGCAATGAAATCCACTCAGTGGTTCAACAGAATGTGGCAGATCTTTCCTTTCGTGCAAGAATAACCATCTCCAGGAAAATTATTTCCCAGCCAGGCTTGCAATACATAAACATTGCCTGATTAACGATTAATTGAATTGGACGCACAGACGCAGCAAACATCGAACAGAGTCTATTCATATCCATTGCCCTGATTGCAGGATGCATCTTCACACAATTCTACCCACATTCTGAGAATTCTAGACCGTTCTGAATCTTTCGTTCTCTCTCTCCCCCTCCTCCTCTCAGAATGTCCAAATGTAAAGCTTCTTATTTGCACTGAAACATAGCTAGCAAAGCCGTACCAGCATTCCAACTCGGACTGCCTTCCGACTCCGTTAAGGGCGATAAGTAAACATCTTACATCAGCTCGATCCTTCGGGCAGTTGTGCAACCTGATTTGCTAGCGACAGTAGTGGCATAAAAGGACGCTTTGCCTACTCTTCGCCATTCCTGCAATCTCCAACAGCTTCCAACTGCATCTCACGCATCCTGCGCGGGTGCACGCAATGGCCGCTCTGTACATGAAAAGGGTGTATACACAAATCCTGCACCAGACGGTGCGACGCCAGGGTCTTGAGAAGCGGCGGCATGAGAAGCAAGCAATGGGCCCCTGTTTGACAATGAACGGCCCCGGGCTCGTAATCCTACGAACTCTTCCTTGAACGCTTGATGCGCTTGAGCGAAAATTTCAGCCTACGACGCGTCGCGTACGACAGAACGGGTGGAAATTCCCATGTCATTCGATGGAATTCAATTACCCAAACCGGTGCCAGGACCGGCGCAACAAGGCACCAGGCACGAACCCGAAAACCCCGGCACCCCGGCTGTCCCGAAAATACCCGGTGCAGGTGAACCTCCGGGCGACAGCAAACGCTCCATCGCTCGCTCAGGTTGAGGCTATCGGGGCACTGCCGCGTTGCTTTGAAGCCCGTTGCTACGCACACTGTTCCCGGAGCTTTTCTCGGAGGTTCGCCCGCTCCCTGGTGGCGATTAAACCTGCAAGAACCTCTTGGCACGAGAAGATGAAATGCACTTTTTGCCCTCCGGGGGGGCGGCGAGCGGACCGATCCCGAAACAACATCCATTAGGCAATGTCGACATATCTTTCCCGAGACGACCACCCCGTAGGTCTCCCCTCCTCCTTCAGGGCTCTCCCAAAACAAAAAAAAGGTCCGCAGAGACTCTGTCACGGGAAAACCACCCGAAAAGCAAAAAAAAAAGGTACCGATGAAGCATGAAACCTGATCCCTGGAAAAGCGTAATCACAAAACGTTCCGCTCCGTTTCGAAGCGAGGCGAAGGGGGAATAAGACATCGCACACACACACGCACGCACACTCGGAGGAAGAAAATTCCCCAAGGATGTTCCTGGCTGGCTTTATTTTCGGGTTCTTTTCCCTTGCTCTCCCTCTCTCTCTCTCTTGCTCCAACCCCCTGCCGAGCTAGCACTTGTTCGTCCCCGTTGTTGTGGTTCCTGCGGCCCGAAAAACGGTCCCGAGATCCCCAGTTCCGACCGAACTCGATACGCTAAACGCGCTCACTCACACAATTCCCAGCGGGACCAGGTCCCAAAACATGTGTAATGAATTTTATTTCAATTAATTCGTACGCAAAGTACTCCCCTCGACGGGACTGGCCTGCTGCTTCACCGCAAAATCACGACCGTAAAGGAGACGCCCGCACATTCTATCTCTGCCTATCTCTCTCTCTTTTATGCCATTTTCATCATCGCCCCGCTTACTCTACGCATACAGCAATACACATCAACACTGGAGGGTTTTCTTTTCCGCCCTCCCACCCGCTCCCAACAAAAAAAGGAAGCAAATTGTGCGTCGCTGCGTGGAGTTTTTCCTTGAGCTCCTTTTTATCGCAATCGCAAAGGTTTTGATTTCCCCTTGGTGCTGGGCCCGAGCTGAGCATGGGCTCTAAGTTTTCCCACTTCGGCAGGAAGTGCCCACGAAATGTGTGTGTGTGTGTGGACAAGGGTTTTTTGTTGATGTTGTTGGTAAGTTGAGTGGCTTCCAAAATCGATATTATTGATTCGATGGGACGCGTTCACCAAACAACCGCTATTTGTTGCGGATTTGTTTTCTATACAGTCGTGGCTGTAGAAATTCTAGCCAGAAGGTAGAGGATGCGCGTAAGCACTCGAGAGCACTAAGGCGTTTGAACAGCAGCAGTGGTAGAATAGAAAATAAAGAAAAAGCCGAAGGTTACCCTTGGAGTGGTCTCCAACCGTCGGCGGGCTGCTCCATTGAACCGTAAAGTACACAGCGTACACAAACATGTCCGCCGTATTTAGCGGCAGCTAGTCGCCGCAGCCAGCACGGCTAGCGAGCAACGAAATCGACCACTGCTTATCGCAACAGCCTGCCGCTCCATTTGCTGCGAACGCAGGGCAAGTTTTGCCAGCGTCCAACTGCAAAACGGTTCTTTGGGGAGGTTTTCGGCTATGCCGGTTCGCAATAATGAACACGCTTTTGATTGGGTCCCCGGGCTCCCGTCAAAACATATCAATCGACGCGCCCCAGCGAGCTGTGTGACAAACAGCTTAGATGCGTTTGCGCGTCTGCAAATGCTTTATATTTTGCTGCGTCCAGTGCGGTGAACGGGGAGCCAACGACTTGAGGCTTTTGTTTGAAGAGACAGGACGTGGTTTTGCTTTCTCTTCTGCTTTTTTCAGGTATCTTTGCAATCTTTGGAGCCAACGAAAATCGGAAATATTCCAGAAGTTCATTACGTTATTCGTAGACTATGTTTGAACCTTGGAATCCCGCGAAGATCATTTGGGAAGTTAGCCGGTTTTGGAACAGGACTCGCAGTACGAGGTATACATCAACCCTGGGAGTTAGCTTACTACCAGAGATGCTGTCAAACAAAATGTAGATGAAGTTCATCTTGAAGTTCCCTAGAATTGGAGTTCGTCTTCCCAGAGTTGTATGTGCAATGGCGACCAACTGAAGTCGTACACATAATATTTGCACATATCTTCTGACTTTGATGCTTTCTGGACAGTTCGCTAGACAAATTATCGGACAAACTTTCTTCACACGTCGTTGAGGATATGGATGGATGAATGGGAGCAAATGTGTGACATTAATGAGGTCAACTGAAGGTCTCTATTCCGCAACGAAATGCCCAGTAACTGGTTAGTGGTAATTCAATATGGTGGTTTATGTGCCTTTATGTGCTCACTAAATAACCTAAGCGTAAAACACCAGAGTCAATAAGGAACAATAAGGTTGTCCTTGGTTTTCCTTCATTGATTTTATAAACTGTTCTGATTTTTTGCACCACGATCACAATAACCATAACTGAAACGTATCCTCATCGATATATGAAGACGGATGTATCGATAGGCAGTTAACATACCTTTCCAGGAAGCCACAAAGTTTACACATATCTGATGGAATGCATAACAAAAATTAAGGGTCTGACTTTAGAGTGCTGCCACTGTAAAGAAGGTGCAAAGAACATAATTTTGCATGCTCCAAACCAGTCTGTAGTAAGCACCGATTTGACAGTAGAAGAATTGTGGCACTAAGTGGCAGATACTATGCAGAATATCAAGGAGATGCTGAAAACAATCCTGCAAGAGTCTCTTAGAACTTATCAAAATTGCAATGTTCTTACTTCCGCGATACTAGAGTTGTAGTTGGACACGAAGTAGCCTTTGGCTGATAAAATAAAGAGCCTGGAAATCCATGGATCTCACATGCCACTACCCTGAAATGCTTCTATGTATCTCTTAACCAATTATGTTATATCATCTTAAAGTTGTGCTCTACTGAGCATTTTATTTGTTCTATAATATATTCCTACAATGTTAGATTTGCCGAAGATCTCATTAACTAGGCACATTAACTTCTTGCGGGACGGTCTCTTGAAGGGTTTAAAATCATCTCAGAATTGAAATCAATCAGCATCTTCGCGATAAATTGGATTGAGCGGATACGGCAGCCAGTTGAACTAGTCTAGAGCTGCCTTCTGTCACATTCGCCAGCTAGATCGTTGCAGTATGACAAGAATAGAAAGTGCATCCAACTTCAAACAAACAGGAAAAACGGTCCACGGTCACATCTTTCCAGGGTGTACGGGTGTACAAATCAGTCAGCTTAAGGATTGGTTTGATGCGTGCATTCAGCAGGAGATTTCCCAACAGCTACAAATCCGTTACAGCAAACCAGACCACGGCCCAGGGTGAAACAATCGGTGGAAACCTTTGCGTTTGCGTCCCTAGCAAAGTTCCTCGAACACATTCCGGAACGCTCAAAGGTAAATGCAGCATACACCGCAAACAAAAAATCCTCTTCCACACACACACACACTATCGCTTGCAGTAATTATCGCCCTTTCTGCTAACAAACAGTGCACAAACGCGGCCAGCACGGACGCGCAGCATGTGTTTTTGGGGCGAGCTGTAAGCAAAGGCAAGCCACCTTTTCTGTGCCCGGTGTGTTGTGCCCATATTTGCACATATGTCAACACATGGGCCGTGTTTCGACGACGGGATGACAAATCCGTCTCCCGGGGTCTCTCTCTGTCGCTCTCATTCGCTTTCGCGCACTCTTACTTACCGCTGTCAGTTTGACAGAGGCGACTGCTCCGAAAGACGGAACAAATAGGAAAGGTGCGTTTGTGCCCGTGTTTGCTTAAAAATGGTTTCACAACAATGAAGCAATTATTACTGTTTGTCATCCATACGTCATCATTCGGATATTGAATATAACTTCCATTTTGGTTCGCCCTTCCCGCTTTCCCGCTTTGTTTGTTGTCTTTTTTCGTCGGTTTTTTTTTCTTTCTGGGCTTGTCACCGCAGACAAGGGCCCGTAAAGGTGTGGTACTGCCCGGGTCACGGCAAGCAATCGCAACGACCAAATTATTTTTAAACTAATTGTCACTCCCAGCAACAAAAAAAAGGGGTGAACGGGCATGAATGAACGAAGAAAGCTGACAGGGTTTTCGCGGGACCAACAAGGAGCGGGGAAGGCCCGGAGAGTGGTACTGCTGCTGTTAACTCTCTCTCTCTCTCTCTCTCTCTCTCTCTCTCTCTCTCTCTCTCTCTCTCTCTCTCTCTCTCTCTCTCTCTCTCTCTCTCTCTCTCTCTCTCTCTCTCTCGCTCTTTCTTTTAGTGTATGTGAGGGCAGTGCGAGGATACGCGGGACCGAAGGCGAAGGCGACAAAGCCCGAATTCCCGCAGGGCTAATCTGTTTCCATTCCATGTGCGCTTCCCATCGTCCTTTCAGCTCGTTCCATTTATTTGTTTTGTTATCGATGTCAGACCGTGATTTTTAGCTTTGCTGCAAGGTTCCTCCCCACCCCTCGCTTCATCAGGTTCCCTCTCACGGGAGGACCCGGTCGTCCCGGGTCCGAATGGTCCCGGCTGCACTTACGCAGCGGAATGATGATTATTCTGTTCGTTAATCCCTCCACTTCACTCTCTCTCTCCTCTCTCTTCGCTCTCTCTCTCTCTCACTCTCTCTCTCTCCTTCTCTCACTCTACCACTCGTCTTCTCGGGTGCCCTAGACCGTAGACCGAAAACAAAGCGAAGAAAACCCTTCGGTGGGTACGCTTCCCGTGTGCGATACAATGCTCATTGCTTTCCAACAGTGTCCACAAACCCCTTTTTCCTGACCCCCCCCCCCCCCCAAACCCTCTCCAAAACGGCCACCTTCCTCAACCTCACAAATGGTTCGACACCGGGCCAGCGGGAAGAAAGAAGCAACAACAACAAAAAAAAACGAAACGCGCAAAACAGGCCACGAACCTACCCTTTTCGGCGAGTTCATTTAAAACGCGATTAAACGCCGGTAGCAACCGACACTGGGCTGCAAGCTGCACTGCGTACATCTTGCGCTCCCGGGACATCCCCCCCCCCTTAATGCCAAGAGTTCGAGCACTGGTGGCTGGGTTTGGGCCTGCCGCTAGCCAAAGCCTGCCTCAGTACAGCACTACCAGTGTCCAAAGATGGCGCCCATGGCGAGATGAGATATTGCGTCCAAATGGCGCACAATGGCGCTGCATGCATCTAATGGCTACGGGATGGAGGGAGGGGGGGGGGGTGCGGGATGGTGTTCTCTGGGAGCATGAAATCCCGTTTTTTGCTGCAAAGCGGCGTTCGTCGCTTACGAAAATCAATAACCCAGAAGCGCTCGTCCAGAAACGTCTCCAGGCGAAAGGTACTGTCGGGAGTAATGAAGAAGAGTGGGGGAGGGGGGAGATTGTTTGCTTCATCCCAATCCCACCGCCCCAAAGATGGCTCGCAAGGCAACAGTCTCGCAATGCGACAGTTGATTACAACGGTTTTGCCACCGTGTTTACGCTCCGACATTCAGCGCACCATTGTCATCTACCATTGGCTGTTGATATTAGTGGGGGGAGGGGAGCAGCAGTGCCTAGAGCTACTAGAGCGATGCCCAAGTGGTTAGAGATGCCCTTTTTGAAAATAAAAAGAATCGCAGAAAGCAAAAGATGATTGACGCAGGAGCACACACTTCTCCCCATCCCGTTTTGTGGGACGTTTTGGAAAGTGCCTAACCAAACAAACCGAACTTTATGGAAGGAGGGGGTGACCAGTAACAACAAGCAAGAAGAGAAGCAGAAGAAAGAAAGAAAAAGATGTTAACGGAAGCATTCGTCCCCGTCCAAAGGGGAATACAGTCCCCCGAATGTTGGTTACCAAGCATTTTGGAGCGGCGGCGGCAGCAGCAGATAAGAACGTCTGCAAGCGGGTTGCTCACACACACACACACAGGCACACACACACACACACACAGAGGCACAGGCATGGCGCTTGCCCGCCCCGGTCCGATGTTACATGTTTGCGACTTAAACCTTTTTAAATATTTACAAGCCCTCGACTGGGTTGACTGGGCGCACCGAGTCTCTCCCATTTCTCCCCCCACTGTCCTCTCCCTTCTCCCTCCCCCCCCCCTCCCCCGGGGGGGTTACCATTTTGCAGCATCCAGCAGCCAAACGAAATGAAAGAAATATAAGCTGCCACTCGTGCTGCCATCCTTGCGCCGCCGCCGCTACTTCTGCTGCTGCTGCTGATGGAGCAGGAGGAGAAGGATGATGATGCCAAAAGACGGGGCAGTGCCGTTTTTGGACGGAGCTGTCTGGGATGGGGTTGTGCAGGGGTCGTGTGTACTAAGTGGGGGGGGGGGGTTTGGGCAGCATCATGCGCTCTTGCTTCCCCCGAAACCCCGAAGTGTTCAGGTAGAGGATAACGATGGCTGCTGCCATTCGTACCGCGTACTGCCGCGAGGTACGCAAGGACTGGGCTCAGGAGGACTTTCGCTTCGGCACAGAGCAATTCTCGTTTCGGACCCTTCTCGTGCATCTTCTCTCTTTCTCTCTCGCACACAAACACACACACACACACTCGTACACGTGCCCTGTATGCAGCCCTAGCCAATGGGAAGTCGCCGCTCCGGTGGACGAGTCTAACGTCCCCGCAGAAGGAGGAGCTTGCCGGAGCCGGAACCGGATTCTCGTGCTGCCAGAGTTTTTCACACAACGCGCGCGTGTGTGTGTGTGTGTGTGGTTGTGTGATGACCCGATCCGGTCGGCTCGCTTGCACAGCCGGCCCTCTCGCTCTGGCCTTCAATCGGTAGCGAGCTTCTTTGTGTGTTTCTGGTCGCCGGAGAGCGTGAGCCTGGGACGAGCCCGGGCACGAGGGTGAGTTTCCCCCTTCCCCCTTATACCGTTGTTCCTGCCTGTCCCGTGTTCCAAACCCTTGTTCCGATATCCAAACACAGCTGCATGACATTGCGTATGCGTGTGATTCCCCGGGACCAGCAGCAGCAGCAACAACAGAAAAACATAAATTCGCGTAAAAGTTTAAATTTTCAACTCGCTTCGAATTTCTGGGAAATGCAAAAAAAACACCCCCCGCTTCGAAGTAGTGTCCTGGTGGAAAACTGATTGTTTGCCACTCGCCACGGTTTGACGAAAAACGCATCGCGAAATCGAAATCACGACACGGCTACAAGTGACATTCTAGTTGGTGTTCCTAGAGGCTTTTGGGGAATTTTGAATTCTTGAGCTCTTCCCGGTAAACCAGCACATACTGGAACGGGAGAGGTTTCGGGGTTCCCAAACAATTCCAGTGCGGACGAGGATTTCGGACCGGCGTGAGCCAATATTCCAATAATTCGTAAACCAAATGGCCACCAAATTCCCGGGAAATCGTAACGTACGTCCCACCAGGGGTAAGTACCTGTTAATAGCGTAAGATATTGGTTTCCAACTCCAGCTCCAGCGCAACCAGGTGAAGCCATTACACTGATGAGGCCACCCGGTCGACTCCACCAACGCTATCAACCATGATTAGCGACCGAGCTGGCGAGCATCTGTATGCTCTAGGGCCTGCCCGAATCCAATGCATCCAATTGTTGCAAGGTTCGGTTTCGTCGGCTCCGGTAGCAAACCTCCGGGGCTTCTTCGGGGTAGTGGGTGTGTGTGTGTGCTGTTTGCTGTGACGCTACCGATGCTAATTGTGCCCTCCATGCGAAAACCATGCCCCCGGCCGCTGGTTGATAAAGACGATAAACATCATTAGTGCTGGGTGCGCGATGCGACGGCCCCGCGATAAGACGCACCAGACCGCTGCTGCAGCATCTTCCCTTTGATGATGATGATGGGTGGCACTGCAGCGGCAACCTACTTACTGCGACGGGTTCGATAATGATGCATGCAAGAATCTGCAAAAGAGAACCTATTAGCGACGACCACAGTGGTATTTGCCTAGCGAGCTGTTTGGAGGGTGAGGTTTGCCTACCCTTTTGAGGGGTTTGTTGGTTGATGAGCTAGAGACATTCGTGCAGAAGTTGAGACATTGCTGGCTACAAGATTGGTGCGCGGTAAAGATGCGCGATTGCAACAAATTAAAAATGTCCAGTAACCCTGTACTAAAGGTCGGTAAAGGTCACAGCAAGAAGAAGTACAGGAGGCGAGATGGCTGCTGGGATTTAACTCACTACCAATCTTTGCCGCAAAAAGACGCCGCCGCTTCCTACATCTTTTACATTCACATAATCTAAGTCTGGATCATGTTGGCAAATGGGAATCGAACACGTGTCCGCGCTGCGCGTTGTATGGGAGGACGGCGCGTCTATTGAATAGACCATTCGGCTGCTTTTAAAGTATACGCTTACAAGAAGGTTTTATTTACTATCTCCCAGCCAAGGTTGGCTCATGCTCACGTATTAAAGTTCAACCTGAATCGTTCTGAAGCAAACATGTGAACATGTGGTGTATTAAGCCCTTTATTGTTTGCTTTATACATTAACGATGTTTGTGACCTCCGGATTTGGTCATCTTTTGTATGCGGATGATATCGATTATCGTTCGCGGCTAGCAAATGCTTCCAACTTTACCTGGACTACTTTATCACATGGTGTTCTAATTTGTTATGCCTTTGTCCTCTTTGCTTTCATTACAAGCTTTTAGCTGTTTCTCTCGACTCCTTGGAGTAGTCGCTCGACAGTCGCTTGGATTTGAAACTACATTTTGATAAACCATTAGCCTACCTGTGGTTCATTCTTCGTACATTACCTAATTTTAGGGATCCTTCTTGCTTGAGAACTCTCTATTGCAGTCTGGTAGTCCAATTTTGTAATATCCCAATATTGTATGGAGTCATCCTAGCGTTGCGGGATGTACTAGAATTGAGAATATCCAGAGACATTGCTCTGAAATGAAGTGAAATGAAATACTGTAGTGGCACTTGCTAGAAGATGTAAGCGAGAAACCGTCATTCAATCCAATGTCAGTGCATTTTGAAAACATTGCTTTGGAACGCTTTGAATAAACAGACGAGTAAACGAGTATTGCTGTAGTTATTTGTCATTTCTCGCGAAAAACTAGCATAGGATGCTTAACTTTAAAGCTTTGCTTCAAAAAAAAAAAGTACACTTTTTTTTGCTTTGCTTTGCTCAAAAAAGTACACTGGCAGTAGAGAGAAGTGTTTGATGGCATCGAGCAACCTACAGTTAGAAACGTTGGTTGATTGCTGATATGAAATCAAAAAACTGCCAGATTAGTAATTAGTTTTTTTCTCCAAAAATGTAAAATAAAACGCCATCAAAAAGGCAACAAAGGCTCGAAATCCATTCCAACAACCAACAAAATTGTAATCCCGTTTATTTGACTGTCAACCCATCATGTCTGTGGGTTTAATTAGCTGAATGTCTCTAAACCCCTATTGTAAGCCTTCGATTGGATTGTATTGAGCAATTGAGTGGCAAAAATAATCGTTTTAGTTTTTATTAAAATCTCTGCATGGTTGCTTTCGAGCATCCGAGATTCATGCGTTCCTCAGAGACTTCAAACGTACAAATTTTCAAAAAAAGAAAACAGTTAAATAGTGTGTTGTTTCGATTGAATGTGATGGTTGATGTGGGAAACTTACACAATTCTCTATATTTTCTATTACAAAGCATTCAATACCAGGTAATTTAATTTTGTTTTTTTTTTCGTAATTCTTCCATCAAATTAATTCTATTTGCTGTTAAAGCCAGGCTCATCACAGGGTTTTCCAGGAGTTCTCAGAGCTGTGGGACACTTTATTGACGCTTTCATACGTGAAATGAACTTAATGCAATGGGAATTGGACTCTATTGCACTCTTGTTGGACAAATTCAATAGGAATTTCCAACGAGCCTGTCCAAAAAGGGTGCCATAGAGTCCAATTTCTAACATATGAAATTCACTTCCAATAAGAAAGAGTCAAAGAAGTGTCCAACAGCTATGAGAACCCCTGGAAAACACTTTAAAAGCAAAACCGAATGCCTCTCAAACATGGCCGAATGCTTCTAGTGACGTTACATTTTTCGCAGTTCAAAATTACATCATTACGTATGCAGCAAACTTATTGACAGAAAACCTCCAGTAGATAAGAAGGTCTTTAAGAAGTTTAATATCACAATAAACCATACAGTCGTTAAACCCATTACGTTGTCCACCTTTTTTTTCTTAAACAAAGCTACCAAAACGGTGATCTAAAGCTGAATCGAAAAAACCAAAAAGTCTACCAGAAGGAAGATGTTTTCCCCTTGCTTCCGATCGCACATTGCCGCACAACTCGGCCGGAAAAAGCCATCAGCAAAGACAAACACCACTTACGGGGCCCGCACCAACCAACCGAACGATGCCACGGTTAATTGAGCCATCCCGGTGGGGGCCAAAAATACATGTAAAAGCCGGTGGCAGGCGGAAAAGCGGAAAAGCGTGACAGGAATTTCGTACTGCTAGGCGAGGCAGACAGCGCGACACGTAGATTATCGGCAAATAAAATATAAATCAACACTCCATCCCTTTCCACGGGATAGAAGACGGTGCCACCGCCGCTTCCCTTTGCTGCACAGCTCGGTGTACATCTGTAATTGATATTAGAGGCTATTCTCAACCCCCGTGGTAGCCGCATATGGCCACAAACATGCTCACTACTTCCCGCCCTTCCTCCCCGCCCCATCGTCACTGGTGTTTGCTCATTTTCGATTCATTTATTCGGCCAGGGCCGGGCGACATATTTTCACTATCAAATCAAATGTGATCGGTTGGGCCGCAAAGGGGAAAGCGGGAGCTGAAGTGGGAAAACAAACAACAGCCGAAGCAGCGGCGCTTGAGTTGTTGAGGAGCATGCGAACGCTAACTTGACACAAAATCTGCCCCTTTTTCTTCGGCGAATTTGTTTGAATTCCCCAATCAAACATTTGTTCATTTAACTTTGATATCCGGGCTAGGTTGAGGGGGGGGGGGGAGAAGCGAGCGTGAGGGCCTACTGCTTACATATGCTCGCTCGAAAGAATCGATACCACAAATGTCGTCCCGGGGAAGTGGGAAAACAAAGGCATGGGAGTGTTATTTTCCTTGCCCACCCGCTGCTTTGATTTCGGTCCGGTTTTCCACTTGCCTGCGATTTTTCTCTCTTTCCGTCTCTTTCTCTCTCGTCTCTTGGACATCCGATACGTCGTGCACCGTGCCCCGGGAAAAGTCATCGGAAACCAACCGCACACACAGCACACACACACAGAAGTACTTACGCCGCTCGGTGGGGACTGGTAATATGAGCTACCCGGCGAGGTGGAGTGGCTCGCACAGCGGGCGGTGCGGTTACTTTATTTTCGCCCTTTTCATTCCTCCCCTGCCCTGAGCCCCTTTGTTCTGGGCTCGTGGCTGAAGGACCCACTCGCGCCGCCAAGGACTGCAAACAATCGCACAATAATCGCCCAACCAGCGACAGGTTCGTGAGCCCGCGCCAAAGGACATTGTGGCCCACATGTGGCGAAAAATATTGCACTCCGGGGCCAGGCAGGCCAGTTCTCACACACAGACACACACTTGACTCGCGAGTGCTCGAGCAGTTCGCGGGGTTTGCTCGCACAATGTGCCCAGGAAAGGACCCTCTCCTGCCGGTGCTGTTCTGTGGATTTTTAGCATTTTTCGCTGCCCCTTTTTGCTAGCGGCATTTGGAGGCTTTTCATTGCACAAAAAAAAGCAGGCCCTCGAGTGTGGCACTTTTCACTGTTAAAAAGCGATATTGTGTGAAAGTGCAGCCTTTTCTTTGCTTTGTTTGTTTGCACAGTGCGGGTATAAATACATATTTAACCATCGCTAGCTTCGAACAGTCATCTTCTAACAAGCGCACCGGCCTACGCGAACCTAACCGACCCATATCTGTCCTGCACGCTCCTTTCCGTGGGCCGCAAATTGTTCCACATTCCACGGCCACGGGCGGGCTAATCTTCGGGCAGGCACTAGGCTGCCCTCCGGTTTCATGGCCAGATTGCGCTCCAAAACGGGGAGCCACCGTTCGTTCGCTCGTCTTGCAGCGTCGGGATTTAGTAATTTCATTTTTAACGACCACCACCACCACCACCATCGGTCGTAAAAGTGCGAAAGTGCACTTTAAGGTGCTGGTGTCATAACGCATAAAGGGAAATAAACCTGTGTGCCGGCATAATTGCGACAAATTTAATCACATTTAATCGACCAACCGATCGATCTGGGCATCGCTGTGAGAACGCGGAAGGACTGGCCTGGCCGGGGGACCAGGCGACATACAGCAATCGCTGCGCAGCTCGCAATAAACGCGGCACCCTCGGGTTGTTTTGCGGGGTTTGTGCTGCTCGCGGCCGGTTTTGTTTATTGCGAGTTTTTTTTTTTTTTTTAATTGATTTTTAGACAACTCGTTAGTCTCCACCGCCTAAACGGTTTCGGTTGGTAGCACTGTTCAGTAGATTCGAAGGATGGAGAGATGAAGCGACGAAGAGCGCGAGCGAAATAATCGCGAGGAACGTGAACGTGTTTTGCAAACTATAAGTATGCCTTTTATTTGCTCTTTTTTGTGCTAACATTCAAATACGCAAATTGTGTACAATGCTGTCCCAGCTTTGCAAGTTGTTTTCATAAGCTCAGGGTTTTTATAGAGCTTTTTTTTCAAACACACGATGAGTGAACATTACAAAAAGGATTTTTTTATTTAAAAATGTTTTTTAATCATGTTGAGTTTGAATTATAGTTGAGGTTTTACAACACTTATCACAACTGGTACTGCAAATCGACACAATCACAGGAGTCACATTTCTTGTAGCAACATTTCGAACCAGCCCAAATTCTTCTTTCTTACCGTGGCGCTCTCTGTGGAGAAGCTTTGGACCTACTCGCTGGAAACGTCGGGGCACTTGCACACAACACAGGTGAAACTTTTCAAAGCGGTTGACACACATTAGAGATGGGTAAAACTGACCAAACAAGCGGAGTTGGTTCCGAACGGTTGCAGCATATATCGGAACCAGTTCCGGAAGGTAGGTTCAACCAACCGTTGGAGCTATCCAGATCGTCGGAAGCGTAGCTTGCTTGGCGCACATTTTAGACTACTGTTCAACTACTCTAAATAGTCAGCTATACGAGAAAATACTGGACACTCAAGCAAAAAAATAAATATACAGTAGAGCGTCGATTATCCGGGCAGCTCGGGACCGGACGGTTGCCGGTTAATCGATTTGCACGGATAATGGTCCAAGAAATGTCAAACGCATATAAAACATATGAAATTCACTAGTTTTATTATTAATTCACCTAGAATCAATCGATTAATCGTTAGTAGAATATTATTTTAATCAATAACTGTAGGTTTAACAACTGTTCATGAACAAAAATGAATTTCGAAAATACCCCTAGACACTACAGAGCTGCACAAGAAACTGATTACCCAATTGACTATCGCTGCAAACTTTCGCTGTACGTATGAACAGCTGTCAGATTTATGCGCACGGTTAAGCCGCCCGCCGGTTAATCCGTCCCCGGATAATCGACGTTTATTTTCTATTCAAAATTAAATGCACAATACACTGTCGGAAAACAATTACAATGTTTGCAATGTTTCTGGCAGCAATTTCACGGTACAAAAAGGTGATGTTTGTTTTTTTTAATGAAAACATGCTAGCTGAAGAAAAGGTTACTTAAACACGGCTGTAATGTAAAATTCTGTCTAGAAATTTTGTTAATTAGGGACAGTACACCTCCTCTGGATTAAACGAAGATTTGACTAAAACTACCAATCGCAAGTACAAATAGCAGTCTTAATCCATGTTGAGTAACTGGTTTTATTTAATAAAAATAAAAGACACAAAAGAAAGCAGGTGCTTTTAGTTAAAACAATCGCTTAATCGGTTATCACACTCCGCTCAACACTGTCATATTCGGTTGGAGTATATATTTCAAACGTGGGCTTTGGCATAAAATATACTGTTGTACGTGTGATAAAGCATTTTCTACTAAGAAAATGGTTTATGATGTTTTAAAGTTTGTTCTAGAATATTTTGTGCTTCTTCGTCATTAGGGCCCTGTCTGTGCTTCGTCACATGCGATTTTATCGCACGTGTTGTCAAACGCTTTTTTGATTCATATTGCGATTTTTTGATGATTTTAATAGTTTAACGATTAAGAAAAATTAGTTTGCAGTTGTTCCTTCAAAACACCACACAATTAGTTTGATAGATAACATCGGATGTGGCGTCCGACGAAATCCATTTTTTTTATTCCGTCGTACGACGAAAACGCACGTCCGACGTTGTCTGTCAAATTCCATATAAAAATTTGACAACTCTTCCGATAAAATCGCATCCGATGGAGCACAGATACGGACATACGGTTTTGCTGCTAATTTGTTTTGAACCTTCATCATACATTCTAGGGAAAATATTCTTTTTTTTTAATTCAGGAACGACGGCTTTGCCGTATTGGTTATACGAAAAAATATTCTATTTGACAAATAAAAACCATCTTTGAGCAAAACCGAATCGCCCACGCCCGATTCCGATTGTCAGAACGGCGTTTACCTGTCAAACGTCGTCTGACAGGTTAACTCCATTCGGGAAAGGCAGTTTTTAGTGGTACAGTAGAACGTCGATTATCCGGGCAGCTCGGGACCGGACGGATTCCGGTTAATCGATTTCCATAAAGGCCTTATTAGACGGAGGAAAATACTGTCATTCGATTTTGGAATCTATCCTTCAAACAGGGTTTGACAGATAGATGCCAGTCGGAAAAGCGGAATTCGGCATGCTCAATTCCGATTTGCTCGAGAGTAAATTTTTACTGTCAATGTCGGTAGAGCATATTGAATTTCTTTATAATGATGAATAAAAACAGAATCATTCGTTGTTTCCTATTTTTGCTTTCGGATAAACCCAAATAACCAAGATACCGAAAACGCCACCAATTTCCTGTACTAAAAATCCAGTTCCATCAAACAAAGGCAAAACACTGTCAGTTTGGTGGGTTAAACCACACGGCCTCAGAAACGGCCACTTCAATGTTGTTAAAGTAAGTTTTTAAACACGGGTAATTCATTTGCTAAACATTTATCACCCCAAAATGTGTTGAATTGTGCAAAGAAAGCTATAAAA
>SIXB01003902.1:0-19570 GCA_007018985.1 Anopheles bwambae
GCGCGCATAAATATTCATAAATGCGTCGTGTTGTGTGTTGCAAGACAAATCGGATTCGCTACGGCGGTTGAACGTGGTTTAATCTTGTACCACGGGAGGTTTTGTTCTGTTTGCCCGCACGCAGGGACCGTGAGAGGGGGTGTGTTTTTGGTGTTTGTGTCCCTGTCCTTTCGGCATGTTTTCCCTTCGTGTCTGTCTTCTTTTTTTTGTTGGCGTGGGTTGGGAAATTTTGCATTCGATTGTTACCGTTTAGTATTCCGTTTAGTACGCTGAACCGTACCGGTACCGATGGCGGGCTGGCGTTTTCTATCGTGCATAACCATCCGCAGCTGTACTGTTTGCTGGACGGGTTGGTAGTAGCAGTAGTAGCCCGATTTGTAGAGGGCAATGTGAAGCAATGTGTAGTGGACCTGTAGTGTTGCATGGGTGGGAGCGTGAGCCAAAAGTTTGTACATATTATTAAGGGTAATTGCATGGAGGGAAAAGTGATACAATAGGTGAAATATGGTGGAAAATCAAATTTGCACAATGGAACGATAGGGACAGGCTCGCGTGGCTTTTTGCGTGGAATTAAAGTGCAACGATATGCTGCAAAGTGATAGCTTTAAGTTTGTTGGGGTTTTGGAGTTAAAAGACGGGCTTTAAAACATTGTGATAGAGGTATTTGCTACTAGGCATCGAAATTTTCAGTTATTTTTTAAATTTTCTCCTTTAAAAATGAAGTTTTATGCAAATTACTGAAATGCTGGATCCAATCATTCCACTAAAAACTACAATTAATACAAATGTACTCTCCTGTATGTGGAGAGTATCTTCACTCTACAAGTTTTACATTAAACTCATAATTAAACTCATATCAAATAAACACGACTTTTATGAAAAATGTCCTGAAGTGTGGACTGGCTGTTTTATTATATTTTGAGCCTTAAGATAGTTGTGTTACATATTACAAACATTTATTGGGGTTTTAAGAACACATGCGAAAGCTTGCGTTACAATTCGTTTAGAGTGTATTCAACATTATAGATTACTCCTAGATCTTATCAGGCGTCCAAAGTTTTTTGGACCAATATCTATTGACTATTGTATTCGAGAGTTCTGAAGAGTTTCTGAAAAAAACTACTTTAAAAAAAATCTCTTATTCTTCTCGTATAATGTATAATGACTTAGTTACTCTAGATAATCTTATTGTTAAGTACAGGAGATCCCTGAGAAATAACTGTATTTTGGGACCAAAAAGTCGCATGTCGAATATCTGTCAATACAAAGTTTGGAAATGAAGTAGAAGAGTCGATGAAATCTATGATATCTTGTATTTTAACTAAAACAATTCAGATTTTATAAGAAAAGCCATTTACTGTACATAAATATCAAAATTCGAGTAATTATGGAATTTTCAATTCTGGAATTCTGGAGTCAATTTCAGCTAAATGATAGTTGTGAAATGTCAAAATCAATATCTTCGTACCTCGATTGGGTCCGTATCTCGAAGGTTACCTGTATCATATCTATGAGCAAACCTGTATATTAAGTAATATCATTTACTTTTCATTCATTCCGTTAATATTACTGTCAATGAACTCTTGGCTCCAGGTGGGGATTGATCCTCTACCTTTCAGTATACCAAACAACGAGCTTGCTCCTGCACAAAGGAAGTGTTTACATTGTGCTATACTGTTTCGTGGTTTTTAGCTTAATTCTTTCCACCTCGAATCATCGCCATAGTAATTCTTCCCGTTCAATGCCCATATCTAAACAACAAAAGAGAGCTTCTATTATTTAAACCGTCCAGACAAGCATCGCGGAATAAATGGGCGACAATAAAGAATAGCTAAAGCCCGAAACGATAACAGCACCAAAACAACAACAACAGCAATAGAAAAAAAAAACACTCATCACACACACACACGTCTACACCATATGCACAGCAACCAACTGCAACCGAAATACGCATTGCACACAATTGTAATAGACAAAACATGTTGTGTAGGCCTGGGTGACAGTGGTGGCAGCAGCAGCAGCAGCATCAAGCAGAGGGCATTGAGGTACATCTTAGTCACAACATCGCATGCAGCAGCAAAAATACATAGGTAAAGAGCAGTGTAGTAGAGAGGAAAAACAGTACGAACATGCACATAAAATGGCAACAGGGTTTGGCACAAGCTGGCAAAGAGTAAAGGGGGAGAAGGGAGCTCAACAAATGGCCGGGGAATTATTTATGTCCACGGAAATGGTTTGCTACGTTTTGTTGATGGTCGACGTCCCTGTTTTCTTTCTTTTTTGGGGGACCCTTTCGGTGAGAGGGAAGTTCGCGAGGGACGACATGGGAAATGCGGGCGATAGAATGGTTGGACCGAAAACGAGCTGCACTTTCTAATGTGTCCTGCAGGAGGGAGAGCATGGAGGCCGTTCCAGACGGGGGACCTACCACCGATGGGGACCTACCACCACTGACAAGTGTGTGTGTGCAGTGCGGTAGTTTGTTAAAAAATTTACAGGAAACAATTTTTGCTGCGGCGAATTGTTTTCCACCATGGCAGCTTGTGCACATCCGTGTAGAGTGTTGGTGGTGTGTGTCTGTTTGGGCATACACATCCGCAGATAGGACCCGTTTCCGTGTGCTTTCACTCGTTTTAACACATTTTACTGCGCGTTATCTTGCACCAGATAGTGAATCAAAGCGTGAAGAAGGTGGTGTAAACCAAGCATTTTGTATTTTTTGGTTAGAAAAAATAAACGAAGCGACGCGTTAACGCTTCCTCCCTCAGGATGTTGAAAATAAAGTCATAAAAATAAATTTCAACTGACCTGCTAACCTAATTATGGGCCAGCAAAAAGGCTGGCTGCATATCGTGCTATTTAGCTTTTGCTGCTCTATGTATGTGTTTATGTGTGAGATCCGAAGGGCTTTTTCACACAAAAAAGGGTTTTATTATTTGTTCGCAATGCTCAAACAATCGTCACAAACAGTTTGCAGGTTTTTCGTTTCCGTTCCGGGCCTTTGTGGTGTGTGAAGGTGTGAAGAGCTGCCAAACCCCGTTTCCCATTGCACATTTCCGGTGATGCAGTATGAGCAGTGTGTCTGTGTGTGTCTGTGTCAGTCCTGCAGCATATCCTTTTTGATTCTGTCTCCCGCCTCATTCCTTCGTGCCAGAGATGCAATAAAATCTACGGTCTGATTGTTCACACGTTCCATGATTCCATCTTTTGGGTAAACTTTGGGATTTTATGGCACTGCGGCGACACTGCACTCGCGCTCCTGTCTGTTTCTTCTGCGCTTCACGCTCTGACGGAGCGTAGAGCCACAGGGATGATGCACCTATTTTTTGCGCGGCCCTCAATGCATTGTAGGTCAGCTAATTGAGGACGGGCATTGCAAAACGGTGCAGCTTCAGGCCAGCTTTGCTACAACAAATAATAACTGGGTCGATGTTTGGCGTCTTTCTGCAGGGTCTTGGGGAACTTCTTACGAGCAACATCAGGGTGTCTTAAGACGTGAAGCTGGTGCTGCTGATCGTGCTGCAGCAAATTGGTGCATTAAATCACAGTGACATTATTGTTTTTATTACTCATCCATCAGAAACGACCGCGGGCGGGGTTCGGGATGTCTGGGTAGGTCGTCGTAGGATTTGCCTCCAGTTCTCGCTAACGGCACGTCAGCTCCAATCATTCCCATCCACCCATAAACCTCTGCTTGGGTACTAATTATTTGTGAAGTTTCGGGGGTCGTTCACGCGTCAACACATCTAAGTGGCGGGGAGACACAAACACACATACACACGAGCCCGCTAGTTAATCCACCCGGATGAGCAACTTAGCGGTGGGTTAGCGGATGGGAGGATAAGAATGCTACTGGTCTGCCGTGTCACAGTGAGTTTTGTTGCCGGGCCACTGACGGGAAGTGTGACGATGTGTTGTAAGCTGTGGTTCATGTGTGTGGTTTCTGGTACGGCATGGACTGTTGAAGGTAAAGTTTAGCGTCGGCAAAGTTGGTCATAGCGTCTTCTGCTATGATTAACTTCGTTGGGGACATGCTTACGCGCCGATTGAATGCGACAGGGAAATCGATTTCGAAGGACGAGAAGCTAGACACACGCGGCAAGAGCGCGCTGTGTATGATATCCTTATTGTAGGGCGTTGTAATTGGCGGAATTAGTTAGCAAATGTATTTTCAACTCTGTAGGGATACATAAACAAATAATGTGATGTAATGAAAGGGTTTTGATTTGTGTAATAAATAAAGTGATTTTGCTAAGGCTCTTTATTGTTTTTAGGAATACAGTTACTAGCTGATGGAGTATTTTATGAAGAAATAAACTACAATAAAGCCAAGTATCTAGAGATCTTCACAAGAGCTATCTCAATCGTTGCACTCAGTTTGATCATCTCATTTAGTGAAGTCCATATCAAAAATTGAGTATCAAGGATTAATGAGAAAACTTCATTTGATTGTGTACTCAGTGTGGGACCTCCTTGAACTCTACGCTCATGTTGGATAACTGCTCTAGAGTGCCCAAGGATGACCGCGCAGTCCTTAAAGTGAGTTATTTTACTTGGATTTTACTTCCAAAGTCCTGTTCAATTCTCTGAACGTGAAATATCTTTACTAGAAGTGTTTTCTGATCTATTCCTATCAAAATAGTTAAATTGCTGATATATAGATTATTTTGTAGTTTAAAGAGGACTATTCGTCCCAATTCTAATATAAGGAGAATAGGAGAAATAGGAGTTTCCGGTGTAGCAGTTGTTTTATGTTATGTTCAAGAATTTACCACGACAAAAATGTATTGGATTTTTTTTGAAATTAGCTTTATCTCAGAATGTTACTCATAAGTATGAAGTTCTTTGTTAGTCTCTAACTGTTACAGCTGGATGGATTTTCTTCCTGGATGTTTATCGGTCCAGATTGACAAATCAATCAGATCCAAACAGTCAGTGGCTTCAATTGTCACGGACAATTAAGATGCAGTACTGAGATGTTCCTTGTGCTAAACACAGACAAACACACATGGCACCACACACTTTCTCCCCTGAACACAGCGAGCCCATCAAATTTATTGCTCCCATTGCGTATCGATCGGTTGCGTGTCGGCATCCATCCGGCACGCAAGTGGGATTTGTTGACTGTGCGTTGGCAAATCAAACAAGCGCAAGTGTGGGTGTGAGTTGCAAAACAGAATAATTTCGCCCGGCAGCCATTCTACTGCTGCTGCTGCTGTTGCTTTGATGCGAAGGCTGCGATCGCGGGCGTAGATTAGCCATCAACCACCGCCATAACACGCACAAAGCGCAACGATGCGGGCGTTTGACGGCATGTTGACGGTAGGGCTGTTGCGTAGCGTAGGCGGGGAAATTGTTTAGCAGAGGCTGCTCATTTCATTCCCATTGGAGTTTTCTCGTTGTCTGGCGTACCTCCCGTCCGTCAGTCTTCCAAAAGTTGTGGAAATTTCACTGCCGGATGTCCCCCGCTCGGTGTGCGAAGAGGCAACACGATGCGGAAAGGCGCCACGTGACGGATGCAGAGGGAAGTGCGGTGAAGATTTTTCACCAAAATTCCAGACGTTTGGTTCGTGTTTTTTCTTGTTCCACTGCTCGGTTGGCAACCACCAGGGGCGCTTGTGATGCTGTATGCGAAACATCGGTACATATGAACGATTTCTTCGCCCGCTTACGTAAACGTGTAGTTCTGTGTGCGGCAGTCTGCCGCCTTGGATACACCGCTAGCGGCATTATTTGTCCAGAATTAGCAATGTTCAAACCTCTCAGCACGGTCGCGTAGTCGTGGGCAGGCAGTCAGGCAGGCAGGTGGGCCGGTCTACATTATTTCTCGCACATTTCTTCGGTGCCCGAATTTGCTTTGAAATGTGAACCGAAAGTTGCTCCAGCTCCGGGTCTGCCCTGAGAGGATGCCTCGGATAAGCGAAAGTGAGTGAGCTGGAGGGAAGCGAGGGCGGGAAAAAATTGATTACACTCCGGGGATTGTTGGGGAATTGTTTGCGAGAATGGAGAGCACAGGGAGGCTCAGGCACCCGTGGGCCATCTCCCGGTGCCGCTCGAACGCTCAGTCGGTGGAAAGCAATAAATGTTGTTCGGAAGTGTACTTACACTGCTCGGCAAGGCTCCGTTCCGTTCCGAGTGCATATGGTATGGAGCGTATATGGAGGGGAGGGGGGGAAGGATGAGGTGTCGGATTTTCACACAGGTAAGTTGGCCCATATCACTAGCTTGTGCAGCAGTACGGTCCCTCCCGGCAATGCGGCCCAGCAGTGTCGGGGACCGATATAAGACGACAATTTAATGCAAAGAACTCTCTGGCAAGAACACTTTGCGAGAAGGCACAGGAGATGATGTCTACATGTGTTGTGAAAAACCCACCCGGGACTTGGTGTGCAAAGCTGAAGCTACTCGGGGACTCGAGGCCTTGGAGGCAGTGAGTTTCCGGTAGAACAGAACGTTATCAAATTCAATTTAGCCCATTGAATCGTTTATTAAAGTAAGCTCCGAGTATACGAGTCTCGGGGACCGGAAAGAAGGCAGCTGCGTGCGTGGTGAAGGTCCAAGACGTGCCTGCGAGAAATTGCAAAGTTTCCATTCGTGTCCTATCAATTCATTTTCAGCTTTACTTGCCGGAACCTGAAGTCGGAGCTTTGTCGACTTTGGAACCTTGAAGAAGTGTATGATGAGCGTGTATGTGTGCCTTATTCTTGAAACCGGAAGCGCTCCAAACCATATTTTCTCCACACGTGCGTGTGTGTGTGTGGGGCGGTGTGAGTTTAGCAAATAAATGCCATCCATTTTAGGGGAAAGTCAACTGCGAGCGTATGCATGTTCCGGATGAAACTCATTCCATTCCACTTTCGGGGAAAAAACGGAACGCTGTAGATCTCCGCTGCAAAATGGCGAGGGTTTGGTTGGTGATGGTGACAGTGGCGCTTGGCTGCCGATTGTCGCTTGCCATTGAAATTGCTTAAACTTTATCATCCTCCACTTTAAGCTGTCAGAAGAAGTAAATAACGGAATTATTGGAAAAGTTGTTTTACGGTGCTAGCGGAGGGGTTTGGGAATGGCGAGGAGGCTGTGGGAGTCATTTTCGGCGCGTTTGCTGTACGGAGGCGATGGTAGATTGAAGATCGGCCCAAGTCAAATGCCGATTGTACGCTGGAATGCGAATTCGTGAAGGATTTTTCGTGGAAAAATCACTCCAAAAAATGCTCGGGAGCGAGAAGTTGCTCAGAAGTTTTAAGCACTTGAATCATCGAAATGCCCGCCGAAGTGGTGGTACGGCTCGAAGTTAGAACCGGAGAGGAACCGGGCAGGGGAAGGGAAATACTTTTAAATGGAAAAAGAAGTTAATCGTTGCTGGAAGTCAGGGGCAAAATTTAGATCCGAGCGTTGAATCAGAAATGAATCCTCCCGCATTAATCCCACCTTTTTTGTTGTTGTTGCTGGAGAGCGGAAAGGTGAAGTTTCGGTAGAAAAGGGTGGATTGTATGGATTTGTTAAAAAGGAGTAAAAAAAATCCGAAACTCCCAATCGGCTGAGAGCAGGCAACCAGGCAACCATGGATGGAAAATTCGATTTCATCTTAGCTGTTTCACACCACCGGTCACCGGGTAAACTTGCAACCTCTCACCAAGACCTCCTGAACGCGGTAGCATATCGCGTTAACGATAACGACTTCAGTCACACGTTATCGAGCCCTCGAGTCGTTCTGGGCGGTACGTGTTGGTTCGCTACCGTGCCGGTTGTCACTTCAGCAGCATAGGTGTAATTTGATTTCCACAGCACTCGAAAGGTCTTGGCGTAAATTGTGTTAGCAGTGTTAGGGTATCGCTTCGCAGTTGCAGTTTTTACTTTGGTGTGTGCTGAATAAATAATTCCAACGTGTGTATGTAATATGGAGTGAGATATTGGAAGGTGCTCTTGGAGAAGTTATTTGTGATGGGAGTACGTGTTTGACTGAAGTCCGAAACTGAGACTTCAATAGAGTTTTATGTATCATTGCGTGTTTTTTCCATGAATTTTGTGAAGGAACTATTATTGTTAGATTGAAGTTTTGTAACTACAAATATCATTAATAAGAAATATCTCTCTGTCTTATGTTTACAGAATACCCATCTATAGCTCTGGATCTTCCTTAATCTTCAAAATGACTCTCATTTTGTCTTGGATCTTTATACTTGGACTGATTGTTCCGGATCTGTCGTCAAGCTTGCTGCACTGTCCACATCGCTGCCATTGTGATGATGAAAAGCTGGACGTCAACTGTGAGGAAGGCCATCTGGATGTGCTACCCATCGCGCTGAACCCTTCCATCCAGCGGTTGGTGATCAAGAACAACAAGATACGAATAATTGACTCGTCGATACAGTTCTACTCCGAGCTGACGCTGCTCGATCTCAGCTTCAACTATCTGTTCAACATTCCCGACCGTACATTCGGCCACCAGCGGAAGCTACAGCAGTTGCATCTGAATCACAACAAGATCAGCACTATCTCGAACCGCACGTTTGTTGGGCTGGGTGAGTTGCTGGTCCTAAACCTGCGAGGTAATCTGATCGATCAGATCGACGCCCTAACCTTCACACCGCTTGCCAAGCTGGAGGAGCTGAATCTCGGTCAGAACAGGATCGCAAGTGTCGGTTTGTCGGTGAGTTCGTTTGTGGGAATCGGTGATCTGAAGATTCTGTTGCTGGATGACAATCTGCTGAATGTGATCCCTTCGGCGGAGACCTTCAAACCGATCGACAAGCTGGCAGAGCTGTACATTGGCACCAACTCGCTGGCGACCATCGAGGATGGTGCGTTTCAAGTGCTCTCGGAGCTGACACTGTTGGACCTGCGAAGCAGTCTACTGCCGAATGTATCGGAAGGCACATTTGCTGGGATAGAGAACCTGAAGACACTGAACCTTGCCGATAATCGGTTCGTGCGCGTTCCTTCGTCCACACTTGCTGTGTTGCGTCGTTTAGAGGAGTTGGCCATTGGACAGAACCACTTTGAGACAGTGCCGGCCCATGCATTCCGTGGTCTTCCGAATCTGAAGCGCTTCGAGCTGAAGGGCTCGCTGTACTTGCGCCGGATCGAGCGTGCCGCTTTCCAGACCAACACTAACCTTGAATCGATTGTGATTGAATCGAACAAAGCGCTCACCGTGCTGGAGGAGGCCACCTTTGCCGGGCTGCTCTACCTGAAGCATCTCAGCCTGCGCAACAATGGGCTGGAGCGGCTCGACGAAGGGATGCTTTCGTGGAACAGTTTGCGCACGGTCGACATCTCGGACAATCCGATCAACTGCGACTGTTACTACTCGAAGCTGCTGCAGCGGTTACAGTCGGCAGCGCGGGTCAGCTACAATGCTACCGGGTGTCCGCACCATCTGCCCGACCAGTGGGAGTGTGAGTACGCGCTGGAGAAGAACAAAAACCTGATCTCCGTGGTGGTCCCGTTGGTGGCGATCGTTACTGCGATTGCGCTGGCATTCTATCGCTTCCGGGGACTGTTGCGTGAGTACGTGAAGAATGGGTGCAAAAGCAAGGCGGCAGCTAGCGTAACGCCGGCCGGTCCGCCCGGACTGCCGGTGCTTCCACCGATCGGGCGTACGGAGTTATCGACGGTGGTGGACTACGATAAACCGCTCACCGATGACGACTACGTTATACGGACGGGCAATCTGTACCATGGCGGTACAGGGCAGCCGATGCTGAACGGGGGCTACCCGCTGTACCTGCAGCAGAACCCAAGCGTCTACTACAACAAGCCACTACCGATTACGGAGTTATAGTACTGAAGGTTGGAGGAATGCGACGCTAGCGTGTAAGTTGGTTCTCGCTTTCGGAATCTAACTGACTACTTTAAGATAAGGTTCTACGTGCGCAGGTTTAATTTATTTAAGTTTGGAGAGCTACAAGTCTTTTGTTTGATGTGTTATGCAAACAGTTTCCATTACATTACCATACAATTACATTCCAAAAGAATTGCGCACCTTTCGCAAAACATTCCAGCATGAGACGTTCGGTGCGCAGGCGGATCTGATTAAGCCTCTAAGTTGATTGTGATGTTTTTTTCCCCTTTTCTTCAAATAATCATGTATATTTACAATAAGGTTTGCTGTATGATATAATGCTTGAGCTACTCTTTTTTGATAACAAAACACTCTTACACTTGTCGATACGTGATGTACAATATTGTCTATGATTGAGAGATCCGTTTTAGCCGAGAGTTGTTTTTCCATCGAGTAATCTGTAAAATTAAGTGTATTAGTATAGTTTAACATCTTTCGAACTTTGAACAACTTCGAACATCAAAAGGTCTTGGTTGCCTTGACCGGAGGATAAAAGCGAGGGCCATCAGTACTTTGAGACTAATTAGACGAACTGGCTTGCTGAAAGAGGGGGGTAGAGAATAATCGATAGCATTTCCCCTACTACTAAGCATCACTATCTGTAATGTACGCCAACGAAAATTAACTTCCCATAATATAAACAATGAAAACCAGCACAGCAATAATGAAACGGTTCAAAACAAGCCTCCTTTACGGTAGGAAGGACAATAGGGCATACAGTTTAGCTCTACAAAACATAGAACTAAATGTCAGATAACAAATTACAAACGAAATAACGCCACAACACATTGTCACTGCATCTGCACTACATCTCATTACATCTCTATCCTGTGCGCTCTTGAAGCACTTAATATTCTTAGCGTCAAATAAATAAAGCATAATTCCACATACACAAGATACCAAGCAAAAAGCATGTGAAAAGAAACCCGGACTAAACTTTGAACTCGCCTAGCCTTCCCTCTAAGCTCCGAATTTCAATTTGATCAAAGTTAATTGCTTTTTTGTTTCGCTCGGCAAGAAACGAAGCAGTAGAATCCTCGAAAATAGTTCCAACTTTTTGGCGCCGTATCATTTCCACCTGAACATGGCGCACTCACCAGCACATACGGGCCCAGGGACGCACGGTACGTGCGGTCATCCCGTCTGCCGTGTAGGGTAATTGTAATTATAATGTGTTGAAGTGTAACGAGCAAAGCAGCAGCGAAGTGAACCAACCCGAGGAACCAACAACAACAAAAAAATCAAGAGAGCCAAAAAAGGTTAGTGCAAACAGGTCCTTGCCGTTGTTGTATTTCCTAGCGCGCTGCGTACGCCGGATACACGTAGATAAAGTGGTTGGAATTTAATCCCGTTTTTGTGCACTAATCCGTGAAGGAAAGGTGTAGTAGTAGCAGTACCATGGAATGGTGAAAGAAAATTGAAAGTAGAGGTACCCGTTCCCGAATGGGGGGGGCTCTCTTCGTCCATATCCCTCACAGCTACAGTGCCAGACTAACCACAATCCTGGCATTTTTTTGCATTACCATTTCCACAATTTCAACACCAAAAGCCAGAAGCGTCGGTCCGTGAGGGGCCGATGTAACTGCACGGTGGCTGAGTTAGGAATGCGGAAAAAGTTCCACATTTGCCATGATTATCCGTTGCCGTTTCACGTGCCGGAGAACGAAGAACGGGGTTGCTAGTGCGGTCCTCCGGTCCGTCCATAACAGACGTTCTTGTGTTTTTCAGAGCACTTCAGCTAGAGCGTGAGTGGATTGGAGGGTTGGACGGCTAACCGTTTGTTTTTTTTTTGTTGGTTGAATTTCTGCTACGGCTCCCACGGAAAGCCATTGTCGGAGGTGATGATGGGGAAGATGATGATGGTGGGCTAAAAATTAAAACAAACGATTTGCGAGCGACTCTCGCTTGCTCACCTTGCATACTGGGGCGGTCCTGGCTCGAGTGTTCTTATCAGTGTACATGCCGTCTGTGGATGGTTTGTGAAAAATTAAAGAGCAACCTTCCTCCTCAGTGTGCAAAACCCTCAACTATTTCCCTCTGTTCGTCTGTGTTTGCTTTAAGCAATTTTCACATTGTTTGGGCAGAGCGTGTGTTCTCTGGTGGTGGACCAACTTTGGCCCCCCCCCTGACACACACAACACAAATAATGAGCAGAAATTTGGCAACGTACCACAGCGTGCAGACCACACCGGGCATCGAGCTACCATCGGGCACATTTTGCATTCTCCAAATTCATAACCTGGTAGGAGGTTTTGTGGGGAGCTTTTCCGGGATAGGGGCAGGGACCCAGGAAGAGACTTTTACTTTCAATTCTCTACCCAAACGCTCGCATACCGCGTCTGCTGCTATGTCGGAATATACGAATGTTTGTCCAAAGCCTGGAAAACTGGACCGAGACTGTTGGGGGATTTTTGTTGTTGTGGCGTGTGTTTTCGAGGGGAAAAGGTATGAAGTGGTCCTTTTTTGGAAAATGGCTATACAAATTAT
Source organism: Anopheles bwambae (assembly GCA_007018985.1). Classification (NCBI taxonomy): domain Eukaryota; kingdom Metazoa; phylum Arthropoda; class Insecta; order Diptera; family Culicidae; genus Anopheles; species Anopheles bwambae. The sequence continues at coordinate 12,332 of SIXB01003902.1, forward strand.
GGATTTCCACATTCATTGTTTTTTTTGCTGATAGGGTCTTGGTGGGCTGAGCTGTAATCGTGGTGGCAAGGTCGGCGGGGAAGCAAAAAGGATAATAAAACAAATGGAGCAGCACCATGTGTACGTGGCGGAGTCTCGAGTGGATTGGTCTGGACGGGCGCTCTGTGTTGTGGATGTTCCATTTGAACTCTCTCCGCATAGCTCACGTTACATGAATCTGTAATTACCGTTGGCAGACTGCCCCAGAGAGTGTGTGTGTGTGCGGTGCGAAAGTCTGTATCCTTAGCTAAGGTGGCGGGATTGGTCTGGTCGATTACCTCCTTTGCCTGCGATGGTTTGGTGGCCACCTGTGCACAAAGGTGTGCACTCCAGGATCGAGGGAATGTATGTATGTACGGGCCCGACACGTGCGCGAATGTTTTCGCGTGATGTATCGTGTACTTTGAATTCCCATAACACCAGAGCGCTTTTTCGGAGGAGCCTGCAAGAGTGAGAAATTCTACACACAAGCACACACACACAGAGATACATTTCACTGGCATCTCTTGTAATGGTTATGAATGGTACGCGGCCTGGTGGCCCTTTCTGGTTCAACGCACGCAGGAATATTCGCCGAGACGAGACGGCGGCGGCTTTCTGGGGAAAACTGGCCCACCGTGATCATTACTGGTCTCTGGCGGGCAGGAAGCTGTTGGCGAGAAGATAAACATTAACAGCACATTGAACACACACACACACACTCAGCGGCTTTGGTTGGAAGTTGTTAGATCGCTTTTCCCCCTTTTGGTTGAACCGCTTTGCTGGTGAAGAGCTTCACGCGTTTTTGTTTTGTTTCACGCTCCCTTGTGAAGGGATTGTGATACTAAAGCTTTTCGATGTACGGTGAAAGCACACGCCGAGCCGGTGTCTACCTGGGCGTTGGAACGCTCGTAGTGGAAGAGTTTAACTTTGATCGTGCTGGGTGAAATGATGCCGCCATCACAAGCGGGTCTGGGAAGTAGAAAAAGGGAGTCATTTGTTGTGGGTTTTTTTGTGTGTGTCGTTATTCTGGTTCTGGTTTCAGCCGTTTGAAACGTTAATAATGGGCGTGCTGAAACTTGGCGACTGGCAGGATGCCACTTGTACGCCGGCGATTGTTGTGTATTGTTTGGTGGAATGAACTCCGCCAACGATGAAAAGTGTCTCGTTTGCAAATGGATGGAAATTACCGGCCAAAGGGTAAGATTTGGATGAGGTTGGTAATAGTGATTAGAATGCATAGAATTGAGCTATTGGAGAAACTAATCTAAGTATTGGTTGTACTCAATCTTGGATGTATTTGAGTAAACAGTTATTATTCAAGGAAAAACTTTGAGTTCTTTACATGGAGTTTGAAGAACTCTGTTTTAATGTTGGGCAAAATACAACAGTTGGTAATGTGTTTTTATAAACAAACTTTCTTACTGAATTTGAAGTCATCGCGGCAGAACAATGACTGATAAGCATAACATAAAATACAAAGAAAGATCAGACATCTCAGTCGTCTCTATCATTTACTGCATGCTTAGGACTTACGGAGGCTATATTAAGTATCTGTTACAAAAGTTTGAGCTCTTTAAAAATACTTCCAAATATAGTTTTTATTTGTGAACTTCACAAAAGTGTCGCTTTTGAATCTTTAGATATTAATCTCCAATGTCTGCTTCCTACTCTGGTTCGACACAATGACACAAGCCAAATTAAAAAGGCTTTTAGCAACATTATCTACAAGTGCCAAGTTCTGTTCTGCTCTGTGCCAAGAATACTGTCAAAGACGTAGCGAGACAACTACCTTAAGCCATCATAACTGTGTTCTGTCTTAGGTTACAAAAGATTGAAGCTTTCGCGAGGATTCAAATTCAAACTAATAGAAATCTATTGAATGACATAAGAGTTGAGTTTTGAACCTCATCAAAAGTCTTCTTCACAGAAAGTTAGTTCAGATTATTGTCCATGAACGCTTATGATACAGTCGTGAATATCAAATTGAGCTCAAGTACGATTCAACTTACTGACATTGAATATTTGATGCAAATGATACAACCAGAGCAACACAAAGCAAAGCGTCCATGTATGACATCACACAATAGCAAATGTTCTGTCCATCCGCCTTCTAATGCGCAAGGATGATCAGGTGATAATTTAGTCAAGCGAAATTGTGCTTTCAAATGAGCTGTTAAACAAATTACGCTTCCAACACATAACCGGCGGAGAGGAGTGTGTGATATGTAAATTGGAAGAAATGCCTCCCAGCATCGATCCACACTCACGACTGTGTGTGTGTGTGTGTGCGGCTGGGGATGTAATGTAATAAACTCATCGAATACTTTCACTGGCACTTTTTCCTTGTTCCAACCATGTGGCTGGGGGGGTAGAGGTGTAGAGAAATTGTTGAAATGTTTCCTATCACTTACCACACACGTTGGTTGGGCATGTGCTCGCGAACTCACTCGAGGCTGTAAGTGAAACGGACGAGTTTTTCGTAATTTTTACCGCAAGCTCAACACGTCCCGGCACGGATCTTGCTGCTGTCACCTGCTGTTGTCGTAATCATGCTCGACCTGCTTCCGGAGATCCTAGAGACCGAGAGAGAGGAAGCGAGATACTCCAACGAGAGTAGCTGTAGTCAAAATGTTTGATTAGATTAACAGGTAATTGAGTGCAGCTGGGGTGGAGTTTGTGTGTGCTGTTGTGTAGCAGCCACCCCGGTTTGGCTTGTCAAATTGCTTGAGAAAGAGCGAACATATTTGTGACAGGATGGAACGCAAAATCAACCAATCAGTAGGGTAGCAGGGGCTCGGTTTACACCGGTAAAAAGTTTTCAGCAATAGGAAAACTCCGAAACCGATCCCTTTTCCCATCCGGTGGAGCGGCTGGGGACGGATAAAAAGTTTTACTCGGCGGATTTTTTGTTGTTACGCGATCTCCCTTTTTGTTTTGAAAATTCTCGTAGACAGCTTATTGCTTCATTGCTATCTATTTCTACGCAGGGCATATGAGCTGTGAGCGAAACACACGGCACGGCCTCTTCGTCGCTACCACCTGGAAGGGTGGAATTATTTCCATGGAAAAGCTTCGAAAAAGGTTCTGAAGAACATGGCAAACACAAAAAACAACTGCTACCACATTACTTTACAGCCCACGTCCTAATCAGTTAATCGGTCGGCATGGAATGATGAGAGTCGGCGCACAAATTAGCGGAAGTGAATATTTTGATAAAATCATCCGCGCGGCGTCTGAGTGTGCGTCTTTGTGTGGCAGGAGAAAAACCCCCGCTGTCGCCCGGTACATATTTGCGTACGGAGACGCACGATGGTTTGGGGGAATGTTCCAATGACACGCGAAGGTATTTTCCTTCAAGAAACAGACAAGGTAGACAGACAGAGAGAGAGAGAGAAAGCCGAGGCAAACAGTTAAGAGAGTGTAGTAATTAGGATAAATTATGTAAATGTGGATAAACTCGGGGCTCAAGTTATTATTTTATTTATCTTATCCGTACTCCCGACCGCATCGAATTAGTCGGCCATCAATGGGGCAACGGGCACATGGGACGGCTGCTAAAAACGGAGGGTTGGAGAGGGTGGTTGGATTCAGCGGGCGAAAGTGGCTAGCCGGGCTTTATCATTTGGCTGCCATTAGGCCGCCAGAAGGGGGAGGGTAGAGCAGAGCTGAAGGGATGATCCATCCTTGAAAAGAAAGTAAAAGTGATGAATATTCATAAGCTCCCGCGTGCTTTGGTTCTGCACTCTCTCCGGCTGACGGTAGTAGGGATGCCATGAAAGGTTATCTTTTAGTCCGGAAAGGTGTTTCTTAGCTGGTGAAAACTGTTTCGTTGATTCAAGTTTTCCAAAGTTCCAACGAGTAGAAGCGTCGGCTCGAATGGGCGGAAACAGTTGTGTTGCGTTTGTGTTTTAATCTACTTTAAGCTGAAATAAAGGAGCCAACTGGTTAGGAACGTGAACGCGAAGCAAGAAGTGTAATTACATAAAGATATAAACATAGCAAGAAAAGTAATAACCTTAACAACACAAACATTAAACTCATCAATACAAATACAAAAAAGACTTAAAACTGTGGGCTGAACTGGAAAGGATGTACAGTGAACTGAAGCAAATAGTACTGAACGGGGAAAGAGTAAAAAGGCAAGAAGAACGTTTTGTAAAAAAAGAGAACGAAAAAGAAACATTAAAATAACAAATAAAGCTTCCCGAAAGCAATGATTGGAATAATAGAAAAGTCAAACCTTGTGGTAGGGTAGAGTCAAATAGTGTGGTAGAAGTTTAAGAAAGCATTTTTCGTTCAAAATAAAATAGAATAAAAGAAAGCAAATCACCATGGATATGATAACCAAAGTGGTAACAAACAAGAAAAAACACTAACATAATGCCAGTACGAAAGGCGACGTGTCCCCAAATAGCCAAATAAACGTAAGAATCGAAACGAAACAGAACAAAAACATCAGCAAAAATATCAATATATCAGACAAAACAATTGATAAGCGGTATAAGTGTGCGTGTGCGTGTGTGTGTGTGTGAGCGTGAAAACGAAAGTAAACGGAACCGATCCGAACCTGGAATACAATCTTGTACGCAGTTGCAGTTTATAAGGCGTATAAAAAGCGACTAACAAAATTGTAATAATCGTAGCGATAGGAGGTGTAAGTGCTAGCAATAAAATTGATAATATCATGTTTGAAATTGAAAGTTATGATTATTTCTTTGCTGTTTTCGCTTGCTTTTTTTCCTATACCTCCCATCTCAAACCGTATCCGAAACGAATAGTCCGGCAGGACGCGGGCAGGACATCTTTAAAACAAGCTCAATTTATCCCTTAATGAGGTTTATTACTTTCGGAAGATGGGGAAGAAACAATATTTAAAAAAAACTAACCGAACAGTTTGCCGGCTCATTGCCTAATAATTGAAAATACTGCCTCGTGCTGATTGAGTTTTGGGGTGAAAAGTTTCATTACGCTTTTAAATTTTAGTGAAGCATTAGATTGGGTGCTTGCGTCGCCCGTGCTTGTGCTGTGTGCTGATTTGCTTTAACCAGCACTTAACACGGAAAGTAGCAGCGTTTTTCGCAAGAACGGGCTCATCGGATCCTTTTTGCCGCGGCCGTACATAAAGATCTTATTATTTTGGAAAACAATCCCGGCCGAGCTTCGAAAGGTTCGTGAGGAGGAGGACGAAGCAAAGATGGTTGGCGGAAATGGCGTGACTTACATTGGCTGGTCGTTAGGGAAAGTTTTCACCGAGCTGGAGGCACACAGCCTTCTAAGGTTCTAAGTTTTCTTCGAACAGTGAATCGTGCGCTTCTGGGAAACGTTCGTCCCCCCCCGCGGGAAAACGAAAGAATGTCAAGAGCAGTGAGTGCGTCAACGGGAAAAACGAAACTTACACCCGCCGAAGATGGCAAGCTATTGCGTGCCTTTAGCCTTCTTGAACTTCAGCCTACATGGGAAGAAAAACAAACGATAGCTCATCAGCCATCGTTCGTTGTTTGATACAATCCACTGTACGGGGAAATCTCCTCTCTGACATTGATTAATTTTGGGTACACGCATCACTTCAGCGGTGATGCTGCCGCTGCTTTTTTATCGTGCTCGATCAAATTTTGTGCGCCCGGGAATTGTGGCAAACAGGGCGATAAAAGTGAGCCTTCGTGTTTAGACAAAACAAAAGGCGGAGGGCTGGGCTGACTTTTCGCAGGAACGACACTTCTAATCCCTATATCGATACCGGTGTCAATTGGGCGATTGAAACGAACACTAAAGTAATAAAAACACGAAACAAGCAACGCAACGTTCGTGGCAGGATTCAGGCTTTTTGCGTACCATTGCGCGGATTAATGCAATGAGGAACGGCAGCATGCAAATTGGCTGCCGCGTTGTGAGGCTGTCGACGAGACGGTTCGACGGTGTAGGATTACGCGCCATCGATACTACGCCAGCTACAGGATGAGAGGATAATGCGCTAAAAGGTGTGCGGATTGCAAGATTGGAAGTGATCGCAAAAAAGCATGGCAAAAGGAACTGTTTGCCGGTGGTATAATTAAACCGATTTTCATTAACTCGATCAGCGAAGGGATTAAGCGTTTAGCCGTATTGAAAGGGTGCAAGAACACGTAGCGGGAGGATTTTAAAGGATACTGGATTCAATTTATTGCTGGGCCGTTGGCGGGTGACTTTTGTCTTTGTGATAGCTTAATAATGTGATGTTTGAAGTTTGTTTGTGTGGACATATATTTCAACGAAAGACGAATAAAACATGCTTGGCATTGCCTTTTTTTAACGGACAACTGTTATTAATTCAGTTTATAAATCATCTTTGAAGTAACTTTTTTTGTAATAAATATTATATTACATCCAATACTTCCAACGTGGGATGTCTTTGATACTTCATTGGACATATTTCACACATCTCCTACCTAACTGTTTGTGCGATAATGTCTATAGCCTTCTATAGCCTGAGATCCTGTCACCAGTTCACCTCAAACAAGTTGTCGTGTTGTATGAAGTTGGGACGATATTGTACCTTTATAGTACTTACATACATCTCAGAGATATGCACTCTGTTCAAATCTGACAAAACTCTTTTGGCCGCGTTCGGGAGGAAGGTGCTCAGAAGAATTTTTGGCCCCGTATTTATGGAAGGACATTGGAGCCGATACAACAACGAGCTCTACGACATGTACGTCGATCTTTCTGTGTCGTGTGGCGTATCAAGATCGTCAGGCTCCGGTGGACTGACCATGTTATGTATTCCATGAATCCATTGGATAAGTTAGTAAGTAATGCCTATAGATTTCATTCAAGTATGTATAAATAATCGTCTAGATTGCGGCCCAGATATTCATTAAACCACTATACAACGTCTGTAGATGGAAATTTCATTAATAGATCTAGACAATATAATGTAATGTAATTGAAACAAATTCAATCAGATTAATTGGAGGAACTTCTCTTACCTGTTTCAATATTTTGCCTGTCCTCACTGTGTTTGTTGTGATCATAGCAACCTCTCTAGTTTAAACGAAGTGTAGTAGGCTTTATTGAAATAGAGAATAAATCAGTCTGCATTTTCCTTTCGTACGAACAAGAAGTTCCAACAGGTTATGGGCCCAGGATTAGTGGCGATTAAAACGTTTTAACCAAAAGAAAGATTTCGCAAAATGGAACGATTGGGAATTGCAAAACTCAACGGAGGTAATTACAGTGTCT
>SIXB01003903.1:0-19540 GCA_007018985.1 Anopheles bwambae
ACACACACAAGTAACGTGGCAAAACAAGTGCACGGTGCGTTGAAAAAAAAGGGTCCTATCTTATTGTCCGATACTGTATACAAGCACATTTATCAATACACAGGGATAGAGAGTTTGCAGAACACCAAAAAGAGAAGGAGTCTAACAGACATTGAAGAGAGACACATGAATTAGAGTCAGTGATAGGACAAAATATGTTTAAATCATCTGCAAACATTAGGAAGGAATCGGATGGAAGAACAGAGCACACATCATTGACAAATAAAATGAAAAGTAAAGGACTCAAGACACTACCCTGGGGAACACCCGACGAACAATGAAACTCATAAGAAAATCCGTCATTCAAGTAGCCATTCAAGAAAGAAATGAGAGAAACCAAGTTTCTTGAATTTAGCAATGAGCAGAGAATGGGGGATTTTATCAAACGCAGCTTTAAAATCAGCATACACAGCATCAACCTGCATGCCAGAGTCCAGATTTGAGAGTGCTGAGGAAACAAATTCGATAAGATTAGTAGTGGTGGAGCGGCCAGCCATAAAGCCATGCTGGTTTGGAATGATTCACGATTTCACCATTTCCATAAGTGGTAAACGAATAACAGATTCAAAGACTTTGCTGAACGCAGATAAAATAGATATGCCACGATAATTAGGGATGCATCCACGATCACCCTTTTTAAAAACTGGCCTTATCCATGCTTGTTTCCAAATATTGGGAAAAGTAGCCGTGGACAAAGAAAGATTGAAAAGGAAAGAAACAGGAAGAGCTAGTGCTTCACGACCATGAAAGAGTAAAGCAGCAGGAATACCATCAGGACCCGGCACGAAGTTTAATAAAACTATATTTTTGATGCGCATCTTGCTCTTAATAAATCGATTTTGCTGCACAGATGGTATACATTCAGGCGCATTTTATTTTACGTTTAATGTCATATGCAAAATTACAAGTATCAATCCTGGCACAAGTCTACATTACCAACGATATGTCTGGATACTGCCGAGAATTCGGTAAGCTAAAACAGGTTTTCATGGCATTTTTGTTCTACATTACTTTCTTAAGGTCGCTTTAGACCTTAAATTTTGCTAAAGCCCGCGTTAGAGCCTCAGTAAAATTGAACGTGAAATTTTGTTTGTTTGCTATATTTAGTTAATTTTGTACAATAATACAGCATATTGTACACCAACAGAAATAATATTCAATTCCTCAACTATTTAGACTGTAAAAAATTTAAATATTAAAGAATTAAATACATTTCCTCGTGATTACCCGCTGACCATTATCTGTTCACCGTGAACAGAGGGGGGAATCACAAATGCATTTAATTTATGAATTCAAGATGGTTTTGTAGTCCAGATGGTTGGGGAATTTAATATACTTTCTTTTGGTGTAGAATAAGTCATATTCTGATTTAAAAAAAAATAAAATTTAGCAGAAAACCCCAAATTATCACGTTCAATTTCACTGAGGCTCTAACGCGGGCTTTAGCAAAACTTGTAAAACATTATTCCTCTTCCTCTTCTTCTTGTACCATTACTGCAGCAAAGCACCTCTACAGTGGTGCCAATTTCCCAGAAGAAAAAACAGCAAGAAACACACACGCACACACTCAACGACCATTATGGAACAGCAACTAAACCAAATGAAGCAGAATAAAACATAAATATTTCGCGTCGCTCGCTCCTTTAAACACCGCACCGGCATCAGCATAAATTCAATTGCTTCACAATTTGCCGAGGTGATTAAAAGCCCACCGACAGTACGCATTTGCCACGCTTGCCCGTGCAATAAAGGTTCCACTGTCTTACATACGCTACTGGTGGCTGGTGGCGAGGAAGGTCGGGAAGGGGGAGGAGGGAGGAGGATGTAAAGTGTGGGATCATCCCTCTCCCACTCACGCTGAACCACTCGTGCTCGTGCACAAGAGGCACATTTCGCATTTTTTCGCAATATTCGGTGTACAATTCTATATCACACCTCCTCCTGCTTCCCCCTCCCAAATGCTTACACCGGGAATGGAAAGAATTTGAAATAAAACACACGCACACACACGCAGCACACTGTACACGATTGTAGGTGAGCACTAAAACCGCGTCTTCGCGCGTGGGCGGGTGGGAAAGAGGACACCGAAAACGCGCACAGAAAAAATAACCGGGTTTCTTTCTGCGGAGTACATTTCCCCGGCAGCCGATTTTTATCGTACCCCAGCACATCACACGTGACAAAGTGACACAAGGGACCGGTGGCGGAACGGGGGTCGTGCGTGAAAGGGACTCGCTTACGATGCCGCGTACACACGCTCACTTCATTTGCATTTTTATGTTTGCAATTGCTTGACGCCTTTGCCTTTGGCTACCTGCTTTGCCGGGAAGCTGCTTAGGCAAGCCTTTTCGCGTGTCCATCGCTTTGGCAAGATAGTTTCCGCACACGTGTTAGTTTAGGTTTGCTTCCATTTGTTTTTCTCTCTCGCGTCCCCTCACTATTCAAAAACAAAACTCACCTCTCTTGGGGTTGTCTTGGCTTGGTAGTGGATTTGTTGGGAGAGGGGGGGGGAAACACCCCGCTCACAACGGCTGGTCGGCGGGGGAAGGGGTGAAGCTTCGAAATTTTTCATCAAACACCAGGCGGTCTCCATCGAGCGTCAGCCCGACCAGGCGCCTCCATCGAGCGTGAGCCCGACCAGGCGCCTCCATCGAGCGTGCGGGCGCGAGCTCACGCCGAAAGAAAAGCGAAAGCCGTCCTCATGCTCAGCCAGGCGAGCGCAAGTGAAAGGTAACCGACATCGTACAGGGACGGTAGGAAGAAGGGGCTGCCGGTGGGAGAGACGATGAAAGGGGACGGAATTGATTTAGAGTTAACAGCGAATGGGGCTCGAAAAGAAGAACAGGAAAATAACAGCACTGGAGTGGAGTGAAACTCCTTTAGCTACCGTTTTTCGTCCCCCCCTCCTACCCCCTTTTCTCCCTCACTCCATTTTACTTTTCGAAAATCGAGCAGAAATGATGTTAAACGAGCGCCCGTGTTTGAAGTCAACACATCGAACCGGATTGGTTGGCGAGCGAGAGGAACAGGGGCTGGGATGGATGTACAAAAACCGAAAAAACGGGAACAATAAGAAAGTTAAATGAGCAAGAAAGCTCCCGGCTCACCATGGCTGGAGGAGGCGATGTGGAAGAGCGAGGGTGAAGGAAATGTGTTAGTGAAAAGTTTGTTAATCAAGCGGCAAGCAACGGAGGTTGAGGTTGGAGAGGGAGAGAAAAAAAAAGATCGGTTAAAGCAACAACGGTAAGTACGAAGCTGAAACCGGAGCTTTAACAAAGACGGGAATTATAATCACGAAATTCGGGGCTTGGGAGCTTTGCAAGTGAAAGAAACAGGGTAGAGGATAGCACGTGGAGCAACTGAAGGGATGAATTTGACTTGAGCTCATCGAGATGGCGGGATAAATTGGGCCGTTCGATGAGTGCAAACGAAAGCAAGAAGAAGGTGCAAGTGTTGCTCATTTAGGAACTTTTTTTTTTTAAATTTGTTTGAAAATTTTTAAAGGTAAAAGAGAGTGCGGACAAAAGTCCCGTTCGCATTAAAGAGCCGTCTTAGGGTGCTTCACGGAAACAAAGCAAGGAGAAAATGATGAAATCTCATCAGCTAGAACAAATTCGTTCGTTTCATTTATCACTCGCTCATTATCTGTCGGTACTTTTTCATTAGAGAACAAATTCAACTCACACGCATGACACCTACCGACAGTACCGGCTGCACTTCACGATCACAGTGCTGGACAGTGCTGTGCTTTGCGTCTCGAGCAGGTGGATTGTAGGCAATAGGCGATCCTGGGCTTGGCGCTAGCTTCTTGCGGCAACCGGGAATGTTGATGGGTACTTGTGTTGATTGTACTGAAGTGGCCACGCATGCAACTAGCGTTGGTGCTAGTCCTGTTTTCACTTCAACTCTCCCTCCTCCAACCCCCAGTGCATATCATAACCGTCACTTGTATTGTTTTTTTCCTCTTCTCTCTTCACTTTCTTTTGACACACTTTTACACTCACATTTTCTCTCTGTTTATCTCTCTTTTCTATTTAGTCTCGATCGTTTTGTTTAACAATTTAGCAATGTGTTTTTTTTTTGTTTTTTTGGTTTAAAATTTGAACAATTAAAAAAATGTGAAAAGTAAAATAAACTTCTAAAAGTCACATACAATTAAAGCAAAAGTTTAAAGTGTTTGATGTAAGCACTGCTACACAGGACGGTAAGTAAATATAACACATAAAAGAATCAAAAAACACAACGCAACTTTGCAAGAAACACAAAGCATCCTAAGAAACGAAACTAATCGAGTGTAGAAAAGTCACGCCAGCGGGATGGGGGAAACCACTATTCGCTGAACACCAACCCACACGCACCCACACGCACTATTAACTTGTTGCGATCAGCTTACGGGTGAAGGAAGAGCGAGAGAGAGAGAGAGAGGGGAAGAGGCGTGGGAAAGAAATTTCACCGTCACTTTCACAAACTCACAGCGCGACCGTTTTAGCAATTAGCAGCTAAAAATTAAATACTAAAAACTACAATTCTCACTTTCCCCAAACGCCCACTTCCCCACCCTGCGGAACATATCGGTAGACAACAAAAAGAAGGGGGGGAAAAACCCCTCCCGCAGCAACAACAATAGCACGAACATTCAACACCGTTCGACAAAACAGCAGCGGAAAACGGGATGAAAACACAAAACACAAACAAATGAAATGAATAATGCTTCCCATCCGCCCGCAATGGGGGGGGGAGGATTTGGAGAGAGGGGGGCAGGTTTTTTCGGGGATCACACCGTCACACAGAACCGATGCTGCGGGCCGCACTGTTGCTGCTGCTGCTGCTGCTGCTGCTGGGCAACAATCTTAACATTACGGCGGCTGAGCTGCAACTGATACCCGATACACGGCAGCGCGAACCGTTCCCCTGGTATATATCGCTGGTTCCGTTGGCTGCTGCTGCTGCTGCTGGGAAGTGGTGCTGCAAATACCGTGAGAGCAGCGTTGACGAAAGAAGACGCAGTGGCGAGTGGCGCACGAGCAGCGGGAGAAGACGTTGACGCTGTTGCTGCCAGTGGCAAAGGTACGCTCTGGGAGTGGGGGGAGGGGGGGGGGGGAGGGGGAGAACGCGCATCCCGGCTGCCACTCACCGCCAGGCACCTGTGAGAGCGCGCGCTGCGCACTCATCCCGCGTGAGCAAAAGGTCAACCGTGAGCGAGTTCCGCTCGCTGCCCGAGGTCGTCGTTCGCATCTCGGCGCTCGCCGCACGGTGCAGAGAGGCAGGAGCAGAAGAACAACCGCTGCAGGGAGCAGTGCTGCGATGGGGGAGTGCTTGCTCTCAGCGCTCGCTCGCTCGCTCGCTGCGCTGTGAGTTACTGCTCCAGCATGCGAGCGAACGAGCGGATGCTAGCGCGACGGAAACGTTGGGCAGCGAGAGCGAGAGACGACACAAGCGAGCAACATGTGCGCATTCGAACGCAGCAAAGCAGCATCACGGGCGGCCCGGGAAACACGACCGCCAGGGAACTCACCGCGCTGCGCGGGCACGGTACGGGCTGTTTATACTGGCAATTTGAGCGCTTTATTAAATTTCCTTTCGCTACTAATCTGTCTTCCAGTTTGATGGGAAAACCCGCTTGGCCAAGGTCGACTGTGTGTGACAGAGGAGGGGGAAACAACACACGAAACTATTCTTTTTAGACTACCTTTAATTAGTCACTCACAGCATCTCACCGCCTGCTGTTGCAGCCGGTTTGGGGTTTGCACGTAGCGACACACTTTCCCTTTCGAGCGATTTAAATCATTGTGGGAATGGTGGGATTGGATGCGGGTCAGCGGAGGAGAAGATATAGCTGGCTTGCGCCGCACCGCAAACTGCAGCACTTGCTGCTTTGCTGGAATGGCACTCACCGCCGCTCTCGCTCTAGCTCTCGCACGCTCGCACACTCAGCGCAGGGATGCTGGCGCTGGGTCTGTAGCATCGGTTACTATAGCAACCTCGTTTCAGTAAGGGGAGGGGTAATGCGGGCAGTTGAATGGAACTCAGCATGAAGCTCAACTCTTCCCCCCTCTCCCCCTTCTGCTTTGCGTTGGGAGAGACAGAGAGGAGAGAACGAGAGAGGTGGAACAAATTGTTGCATCGCACAAAAGGGAAGCAGCTGTGCAGGACACGAACCCCCTCTCCCTGTTTCGTTCATTGAAACGCCATTTTCCCTTTTTTTCCCACCGCCTCTCTCACTACTCCTCCAACCCCTCTAGGCCGCGCTTACCGGTGGCAATTCTCGCCTGGGAAATTCCGGCGCGAAAGTTGGAAGCGACAAGCGAATCGAATCTAATTAACAACCAACTGTCGGGTTTTATTTCGTGTTTTAGCAGGCAACAAGGGAGTGAGGGATGGGGGAGGGGGACATACACAACGGTTACAGGGGAGCAAGAAAAAAGCACCCTTTTCCGGTCGTCTTTTTCCTTCTTTCAAGCCTTTCAGTGAAGATTTTTAATTACTTTTTTGGTTTTATATTCCCTCTTTTCGGCACCGCTTGGAAAAGTTTTCGTCACCGTCATTTTCTCCAGCCATTTGTGTGTGTGTGCCAAAGCGGTAGTTTCAATTTTAGTAGTGGCGAAATTTTACTCCCGCCTCTCTCTTTCCAACAGGCCAGGGGGGAAGAAAAAAACCTCGTAAATTGGAACAAATTAAGTGACAAAAGCCCAAGCCCGGTTGGTTTGTTCGCTGTGAACGGATTGTTGTGTTTTGCCTCCTCCCTCCCCCCCCCCCCCCCCCTGTTGCTCCATTCCCTTCCTCTACCCTTCTTCTCCAACCACCGGTATCGTAACGTTTGCACCGAGACACCGGCCCGGTGAGCAAAACGATCGGCAATTAGCGGAAAACGTGATTGGAATGTTTCTTGGTAGCCAAGCGGTTTTTCCCACTTTGCAGCCCGGAGGGGGGAGAGGGGATTTTTGCCAATGTTTCGAGCGGATTTTCCACCACTCAATAAAAGTGTAAAACCGGGGAATGTTTTTGGGAATGCAAAAAAAAAATAATAATAATGCTCGCCTTGCTTTCCGTCTATTATCACTGCCCATTAGCGTGCCCGTTGCGGTTGCAGCCAGAGCGAAAAGGTAAAATTCCACCTGCCTACTGCCCCCTCTCCCTTTTCGGCTTTAGTATCTTCCCAGTTTTGGCAGGCCGACACCCGACTCGTGGTGCTGGCTGGCAGTAATGAATAAAGCAATCACTCTCCCCTTCACCAACCAGCACGCATTCCTGCCGCAATGTGTCAATAGTTGGCACAAGGGCAACAGGTTCCTTTTCTCATGGGCTCCCCCCCCCCCCCTCCCCCACCGTAGAGAATGAATAATAACTGCATTAGCCCGCTTGCGCTAGCGAGACTGCTCTGTGTGTGTCTGTTTGTGTAAGCAATCAACGAACGAACGAAAAAATACGTTTGTTTGCCTCGCAAAAGGAGGAAGCACGGGTGGGGCGGATCTCAGCTAGTAAAACAAAACCCGGAAGTTAAGGCTTGGGTCGGCATTTTCCCATTCTGCAAACAACAAAGCAGCGAGAGAGTGAGCGAGAGGAAGGTTGAAAAGGTGAACAAACACAAGCTCCCCGCTGGCCGGAAGACGTTTCCTCGCAACACAACTCGCAGCCATTTTTAAAGGAAGTTGTGTGCATGACTGTTTTAATTCCTTCCTCTCCCTCTCTCTCTCACACACACACAAGCTTGCAGGATTGATGAAAGGTAACGAGTAACACCTTATGTTCCGGCTTTCCCAGGGAATGCATGATGCCTTATTCATCCGGCTCGGCTTGCCGCTGTCTGTCGCCTGCCCCGGGACGGATAGCGTCCGGATTAGCATTGGGTGGGTGGGTGAGCATAGGTGCCCCCCCCCTTCCCTTCCTCCCTCACGAGCCACCTGATAGCGCTGATAACACACGGCGACTCCCGAGGCGGTTCACGGTGTGCGCGCGCGCGCGCACACACACTTTATCGAGAGTGCCTCTGCAGAGCAGCGGTCCGGGGCCCGAACATCTGCACATCTGCAGACGGTTGTGTACTCGGAAAAGCGGAAATCAGGGGGGGGGGGAGTGAAGTGGGATTGGCGCGCACGTTTCCCTCCAAAGTGCTGCGATGCGTGTGATGATATGATAAGTGGTCACTCACGCCCAAGTCACACCAAGCCGGTAGCCCAAGTGAGTGACCAGTGGAGGGGGGGGGAGGGGTGATGGATCGCAGGACACCAAAACTGCCGCAGCATCCCGCAGTCCGGCAGCGTCCAGCGAGGATGGCAAAGATGGCTTCCCGGCCCTGGTTTTGCTTGCTCGATGGTGGGGCGCTCTCTCTGTAACACCCGCAAACGTTTGCGGATCCTTCGGTGGAGTGTTTTTAGTATACGGAGAGCATCATGAGCACAGGGCACTGCATTTCAACGCACACACACACACACACGCGCCTATAAAGCAGTGCAAAGGGCAGTTGCATGCCAGACTGTTTGGATGCGGCGCAGCGTTCCAATTAGGTTATGCCTCCAAAGCGGAAACCATTAGAGGAAGGAGCGGGAATGCATCTGTTGCGCTCTGCTGCTTGGGAGGTGGTGCCAGCAAAGGGGCCCAACAGGTGTTTCAGTGGGGCGCTGGAATTGTTTCCCCTTTTTTTAAAAAAAAGGAAAAAGAGCTTCAACTTTTCCGTGTCGGGCGGCCGCCATTGCACTGCACTGTCAACTGTCTTGGCGGCTTTGGTTTTCCCAATCACACACACACACACACAGACACCTCCCAAACCAACGAGCGGGACCCTCACCGCCGTCAGCATCTCTTGCCGGGTCGAATCTCGCATAAATCATCATTCTGTCCACCAGGCGGCGGCCAACAACCTCCCTCGGCAGATGCTGCGGCCGGCCCACTTCGCTGCAAATTTAACGAGCGCGCGCTTTGGTCCCTTTTTTGCCCCTCCGATGGAATTGGAAATAGACTGCGGACCGCCTATTTATAGGACACTCGCTGGATGCCGATACACCTCCTATCCACCGAACCGGGTGGGTTTTCCTCGGGTTTTGGTCTGGGCGACCCCCGCCCCACACGGTCCCGAGATAATGTGACGGATCGTAAACCCCCCCCCCCCTCCTCCTCCCTCGCACAACCAGGGTTTCCAGGGAAATGAAATATTATAACCGCCCATTCCGACCGGTTGAAACGTGCCCGCGTGTCGCTTCTGGAGCGCACGCAGCGCGTTGCGTATTGGGCGCGACCGTTCGGTCGGCTGCGTGCTCGACTTTATTTTCGGTGCCGTTAGCGAAGCCGCCAATTTCGCGGCGCTTGTCGAGCAGGAGGCGAAAGATTAATAGGGCCACTCAGCGTCGCTTCGCAGTCTCGCGTCTTCGTTTTTTTTTGTGCTCTCGCGAAGGCCCGTTTGTTGAAAATGCGCCATTACGCTGGTGCGCAGACCCCGGGTGGAGTGTCTGATTGGCTATCTGCCATGCTGCGGATGTCCGTGATGTCATCGGCCGGTCGTTGATTGACATCCGAAACTCATCGCTCACTTTAGGGCACGGGGATTGGATCTGTGCAAATGAAGAAAAAAAAATTTCCCATTCGTCGGCAGTCTGACATCGAACATCCCAAGAAACCGTGAGGCCACAGCTAGCCTAGTTCAGAACCGTAGCGTGGTACCTGTGTGAAAGCTGCACCTGAAAGCTTCAATGTCCACCGAACGAAGCGCGAAAGCTTCCAGCAAAACAGGAAAGCTTCCAAAAACAGGGGACGAGCCTCCAAGAAGTCGTTTTCTTTTTTTGAAACACCTTCAACGGCGCCTATCCCTTCAAACCGACGGTTTCACTTTCAAACCACCTCCAAAACTACATCTCCCCCCAGCATGCTCATCTGTTCTCCGCTGCCTGTAAAACTGCACCCTTCAGCAATTCAACATCTTCCAAGGCCACACAGGCTGAGCAAATTTAGATATGAACGTACACGATTACAAGAACCGGCATCGGCTGGGGGGCGTTCTCGCGTTACCCCCTCCGGACGAACAAAATGTATATCCTCCAATTATTTATTTGTGTGTGGAAGCGGTCAAACAGCGACCCTCCGCATACGCTTCTTCCAACAGCCGCAACAGCAGCTTTCCCGGTCTCCCTGGTTCCAATATTGCTTCCGCCATCGCGTCCCACGGCTTAGTAACGCGGGCATGGGGAACTATAAATAAATCCATTACCATCACTGTATATCGCTTATTAATAACTCTCTTTCGCTCTCTTTCTACGTCTCTCGCTGTATGACGCTTATTGCTAACTCTCTCTGTATCTCATCTCGGTGTGTCCCATGTCCCGATGGCGACATCTGAACCGAGCACGCGGGAATATTAAACTAGTGATGCGCTTTTTGGAGCGAACCTACTAGGAACTAATTTAACACATTTGAACCTGGTAGGTTAGGTAGCCCCTTGCTACAGATTTCGTCAGCAGCTACCAAGCTGGCTTTGTTGGAGGCAAATCCATCACTGATCAAATTTTTACTCTTTGGCAGATCCTACAGAAGTCCCTGACGCACCACCAGTTCATCGACACCATACACCGGAATGAGCTATGGAACATCAGCGGTTCAAATCTCACAGAAGTCTGAGGCACTAGTGACGGACTCACCTGTCTGCTCTTCAACATCACCCTGGAATGTGTCTTTCGAAGCGCGGTACTAGACAACGACACCCATAGTAAGGTCCTCTACCGGTCTCTCCAATTCCTTGGCTTCGCGGATGACATCGACATCATCGACAGGACAACAGCGAAGGTGTGAGAGGTGTGACACCAGACTCGCGAAGCAGCAGGAATTGGATTGAGAATCAATGCGACGAAGACGAAGTACCTGCTTGCTGGAGACTCAGACCATCTGGAAAGCATTGTATTAGTTGACGACGACAATCTCGGGGTAGTAGAAGAGTTCTGCTATCTTAAGACGGTTGCTACTTCGAACAACGACATCAGCAGCAAAATCTGGATGCGCATTTACCAGGAGAATCGTGCATACTATGGTCTGCACCAACTGCTGAGATCCAGAAGACTTCGAGCCCGCACGAAATGTGAGATATGTTTATCTTTATGTTTATTTGTCTATCGATAGATAGTAATGCCCTCTCGAATCATTCTAGCAATCATTCTAGAATCAGCAAAATCAAATCATTGTAAATGAATGAATGTTTTACAATGGATTACAAAAATCATAGAACAAAAAATGTGCACTATGGGACAGAATTTAGTACAGAACCACGATCGCTAAACTCAGTCGGCGAAATCCTTGGCTCAAAAGCGTCGCTGACGGCGTTGAAAGCACGGCACATGAGCAGGAACGGGTCAGAGGAGCCAAATTGCGTTCTACGGTCGTCAAGGGCCAACATAGCCCGAGTCCGGAGCGGCCTGGCAAGAACGCACAGGTTGATGGCAGCCAGTAGTGACCGAGAGTCAATACGGCTGTCGAGAAGTCCCGTGATGAACTTAGGGAAGGTAACCCAAGTAGCAAACACCATACCATACCATACCATATTTGCATATTCTATCAACGACCGGATAAGTGAGCAATAGAGCGCCTTGGTGCAGGGTACATCGTTAAGCACGCGAGTCATATTGATAACTAGTCCTAGCACTCTATTGCTGCTGGCTGCTACGTGATCCAGCTGATCCTTAAAGGATAGTTTTGTATCGAGCAAAACGCCTAGATCTTTAACACATTGTTTTCGCGCCAAGGACTGTCCATCAAGCGCATATTCATATAATGATGGGCAGCGAGAACGACTGCAGGTGATAACTTCGCATTTATCTGTGCAAAGGGATAAAGCATTACGGTTGCACCAACACTGGAACTCATGCAAGGAAGTTTGCAGTCGGGCGTGGTCTTCTGGTTCACGAATAACACGAAAAAAATTCGCGTCATCTGCGTACAGTAGATGATTATAAGCCGGAAGGATCAATGTCACGTCACAGGTTGCTTCACAGAATATTGACGATCTGTAAGGTACGATCTGAGCCACATTATCATGGGGTTTGGGAGACCAAGTAAGTCGAGTTTCGTTAGCAAGATGGAGTGCGATACACTGTCGAATGCTGCCTTGATATCCGTATAAATAGCATCTAGTTGTAAACCGGTATCGATAGATTTATGGCATTTGCTGACAAATTCTAGTAGATTAGTCGTTGTAGATCGCCTGGGTACAAAACCATGTTGATTCACACTAATATAGTTGCAGTCCGAGGCCAACAATGGCTCGTAGATTAGCATTTCGAACACCTCTGCACACACGCTGAGTGAGGTTATGCCACGATAGTTTACAGCATCATTCGTACAGCCCTTCTTGTAGATGGATGTCATCCAGGGACACGCGAGTGTTCCAAGTGACACGAAAGGTTCCACATCTCAGGGATACCTCTTCATCAGCGAGGGAGCAAGTGCAGGGGCACACCCCTTTAGGATAATACCGGCCATTACCGTCTGGGCCAGGGGTATATGAGGATTGGACACGTTTGATGGCAGTGGTGATCGTATCAACATTGATGACTGGTAGCATAGGGAGCAGTGCGCCAACAGGATCGCATATTGATTCGCCCAGTGGTCCTCTACGGAAACGAGTCCTGTACCATCCGAGCGGAGGATGCACACGCTCTGGGCGTGTTTGAGCGACACATCCTCCGGACCATCTTTGGCGGTGTGTTCGATCATGGTGTTTAGAGGAGAAGAATAAACCACGAGCTTGCTGAGCTGTACTCAGAGCTGGAAGGGCTAGGGCTAGGGCATGTTATGAGGATACCGGACTCATGTCCCACCAAGAAGGAGTTCGACAGCAATCCCCAGTTCAGCATAAGGCGCAAGGGAGCACAGCGAAGTCGATGGCTGGATCAGGCGAAGCGAGACCTGTTGAAGCTCGGGTGGATGAGAGGCTGCAGCCAGAGACCGAGCCTCCTGAAGAATGATTGTTGACCGGACCATGGCTTCTATCGTGAGCAGGCCGCCAAGAGAGAGAGAGATATATATATATATAACGAGAGGGAGAAAGAGGTTTGGTAGGAACGTTCAGTTGGAGCGGTAGGTTCAATTGGAAACCGTTGGTTCAGAGCTATGAGTCCACGCTGTTGGTTTTGAGCCTACGAAACCTACCCATTCAGTTCCATTTTTTTTAATTTCCCATCACTACATCAAACATTCCAAGTTGAAGCCTTCCTGGTTTGTGGGCATCGCGAATGGCGTACGTTACCAAGCAAATCCTCTTTGCTCCATCGAATGAGCATACCGACAAGATACCATAATGTACTAATGGTTCTGAATTGGAGTTTGGAAGGGCTGAGTACACTATCGATTTCGTAGATGCCAGCTAGTGACATCTGGTGTGTATGGAGGCATGTCTTAGGCACATCTTGCCTCCAAATCCCGCACAACATACCACAAAACGTCCCCTTTCAGAAATGACTCCCTCCAGTAGGCGCATGCGCCCACAATTCGCACAACCAGCACAGCTGTCACCTGCTTCACAGCGCTTTGTTTTGAACCCTCAATTTCCTGGTTGTTTTCATGTTTCGCCTGCGTGCAGTGGCTGAAATCAAAACTCCGAGCAAAAAAGCGCCGAGTCCGTCATCGCCAAGTCATCGCGCATCTACACGAGTCTTTGGCTCGGCGCGATCGTACGGCCGCGATGTAGATATATATAGCCCATCGCCTCCTCCTCCCATTCACTCAGTCGCTGGTGCAAAGTGCAGCACAGTAGCTGCAGCAGCGCATGGGGGGCACTGTGTCGCCGGCCCTTGTTTTCCGAGCTGCTGCCGAGGTGCCGTCGGCCGCTCATATGACTGCCGACGACCGAGACGACGACCGAGTGTGTCGGGTATGGCGTCCAGCAGGGCTGCCGAGGACTGGCCGAGTGACCGTGTGACAGTTGAACGGTGACGGATAGGGCTGACACGGAGGGCCTCAGACATCGGTCGAGGGGTTCGGGTTCAACCCGGCAAACCTTACCCCGATGGCGATCTGGCAATACAACCTCTCAGCAACAGCGGTGCTCATGTGTGTTGTGTGTAGCTCGGTGTGCCCTTACATAACTGATCTCACAAAAGACTAGCTTTGCAAACATGGTGCCCGGTGTGCGGCTGACGAGGATCATCGGTCCCAGTTTCCGCGTCACGTTTCCATTGCGGAAGCGGTGAGTGGCGGTGAAGTAGGCCGCAAGTGAGTGCGCGTTGTAAGTGCTGGAGCGAAGAACTACGAACTACGAACTGCTACTACGAAGCTCCTGCTCCGAAGGGCGGGCGGCGGCCTCTTAATGGCGTTTGCTCGTGTGTCCCTCTGCCTTCGGGGTTAGTGTGTGATGTGTTTTTTGCAAGCAACTGTTGAACCCGCTACTCGGTGATCGTAACCTTCCCCACTCCCGCATCCCGAAATACTCCCCAATACTCCCCCCGACCCCTCACAGTGCTCCTCAAGATGGACTTCCTGCTCGGGGGCTGTGCGGCGACCTGTGCCGGCTTCTTCAGCAACCCGTTCGACGTGATCAAGACGCGCCAGCAGCTGCACGGCGAGCTGCTCCAACGAACCAGTGGTGCTCCGGGCACCACCAACACCACCACCACCCCCGCCAGCAATCCGTACAGCTCGGTGGTGCGCTCCTTCCGCTCGATCCTGCGGTCGGAGGGCGTGCTCGGCCTGCAGAAGGGGCTCGTGTCCGCGCTCGCCTTCCAGTTCGCGATGAACAGCGTCCGGCTCGGCATCTACCAGACGGCGGAAAACTGCGAGTGGACGCGGGGCGCCAGCCCGGCCGGCACGCTGCTGCGCTCGATCGGCTGGGGCGGGCTGAGCGGCGTCATCGGCTCGACCGTCGCCTGCCCGTTCTACATGGTGAAGACGCAGATACAGGCCCGGTCGCACGGCAAGTACGCGGTCGGCTACCAGCACCGGCACACCGGCACGCTGGCCGCCCTGACCGGCATCTACCGGGAGCGCGGCATACGGGGGCTGTGGCGGGGCTACCCGGGCATCGTGACGCGCACCGCCGTCGGTTCGTCCGCCCAGCTCGCCACGTTCTCCACCTGCAAGGACCTGTTCGGGCAGTTCGAGTGGGCGCGCGACTCGGTCGCGGTGAACGCGTTCGCCGCCAGCATGGTGAGCGGGTTCTTTACCTGCGTCTTCATGTCACCGTTCGACGTGATCGCGACGCGGCTCTTCAACCAGGGTGAGAGAGAGAGAGCGTTACACCTCAGTTACGCTGTGCTGGTTTGTTTATAGTTTCTGTTTTGCTTTTTTGGTGGGGGGAGGACAGGTGTCGATGCGAATGGGCGCGGATTGCTCTACCGGAGCGTGGCCGACTGCTTCACCAAAACGCTCCGGACCGAGGGCCTGCACGGGCTGTACAAGGGGTTCGTGCCGAACTACTGGCGCATCGCCCCCCACACCATCCTCAATCTGACGTTCTGGGATCAGTTCAAGGAGTGGCGCGATCTCTACTACGGATACTAGAGCAAGCAATACAACTAATGTTTAGAGCTAGAACGTTTTTGTTGCTTATCAGCCGCCGGAGAATCGAGCGGTCTCGTGGTTCAATGGTACGGCGCTCGGGTTAGCACCCGACAGGTCGTGCGATCAAATCTAGTCGGCGTAGAGAGCGGGTCGATTTTCCAGCGTCAAGGAGCACCGCGGGAGCAGACAAAACGAAACTAACACAACAAAAAACCGAGTTTTGCCTAACGTAGTTCTAAACACAATTTGTGCGATTTTGCTGTGTTTTTGTTCTTCTCTTTTTTATTATGATTACCACTAGAATCATTACGCGTAACGCATCATATGCTACCAGTACTACTTAAATCTAGAGGCTTCTGAACAAACAAAAAAATAGGCAAAAATAAAAAGAAAAAAAAACCGCCGAGCATGTGCAAGTCGGGGGTGTGTCGAACGACACAAGTCTGAGCGCTTTCTTTAAACTTTCAATCTGTTTCGTATGTGTATGTCTGTGTGCGATTATTTGTACACCAACATTAACAAGAAGAAAAAAAAGGGATGCAAATGTTCTGCAAACGCAGATTGCCCTTTCGCCACCTACTGCTGCTGCTGCTGCTGCTGTTCCTCCTTCCCGGCCGCTTTCGGGTGTGCAGCGGCGGATCCTCCACCGCCCACCGTTTGCGGCTTGTAAATGCCGAGCGTCTGGAGCAGGGCGGTCGGGGACGGGTCCCGCCCGCGGAAGCGCCGGAACACCTCGCCCGGATGGCAGCCGCCGCCGAGCGCCAGGAACGTGTCGCGGAACCGGCGGCCCACCTCCTGCCGGGCGGCCGGTTCCTTCGCCTCCGCGAACGCGCTGTACACGTCGGCCGCGATCAGGCGCGACCAGAGGTGGCCGTAGTAGGCGGCGCCCCAGTCGCCGGACGCGATTGCCACCAGCGAGCACGGATGGGCGTCCTTCCGGTCGAGCGGGAACGGGTGGTAGTGCGGGTACAGCTTGCGCATCACGTCCAGCCAGTAGTCGCTGGTCAGGTGCAGCTGCAGGTCGAGATTGGCCAGGTAGAGCTCGCGGCACAGCCGGTAGCCGGCGAGGTGCGTCCGGCGGCGCTGGATCGCCTCCACGCACGGTTCCGGCAGCGGGTCCTCGTTCGTGTAGTGCGCCGAGATGGCCCGTATCGTGCCGGCATCGTGCAGCAGGTGCGTCAGCACGTGCCCGCTCACCTCGACCGCGTCCCACTCGACGTTGGACAGGCCGGCCACGTCGCTGTACCGGCAGACCGTCAGCAGATGCTGCAGCGCCTTGCCGAACCGGTTGAACAGCGTCTGCACGTCGTCCAGCGTCAGCAGCGACGGCTTGCCGTACAGTGGCGCCGGGAAGTTGCAGATCAGTGCGGCCAGCGGGCGGGCGCCGGGGGCCGCCGCACTGCGGCTGCCGATGCCCACCATCCAGCCGGCATTGTCGGCGACGGCCAGCTTTTCGTCCTCGCGCGAGTAGAAATCCGTGTAGAAGCCCCCGATCGGGTCGGCCGATGCGTTCGGTCCCGCCTCCAGCACGTCGTAGAACCGCACGTCCTCGTGCCACACGTCCACGCCGACCCGCTCGACGATGCGCACGCCGAACAGCTGCTCGGCCAGCTGGAACAGCCCGGCGAGGACGCGCGGCAGCGGAAAGTAGTCCTTCAGCGCCTCCTGGTCGAACTGGTGCACGGTGGCCAGGTGGCGCCGCTTCCAGTACGGCACGTCGTAGATGTCGAGCGGCCCGCGGAAGCCCTGCTCGCCCGCGAACCGCTCCAGCGTGGAAAGCTCCCCGTCGGCGGCCGGCTTCGCGTACCGGTGCAGCTCGTCCAGCGCGTTGCGCACCGCCTCCACCGACCCGGCCATCTTCGTCTCCATCGACATGTGCACGTACGACTCGTAGCCGAGCAGCTTGGCCTGCCGCTTGCGCAGCGCCCGGATCGACTCGAGGTGCGAGCTGTTCTCCAGCGACTTGTCCGTGTGGATCGAGCACTTGCGCGTGTCCGCCTGCCACAGGTTCCAGCGGTGCGTCCGGTCGCCGCAGTACTCGAGGAAGCGTTCCGCGACCGCCGGCTGCAGCGTGATCCGCCACGGGCCCTTCATCGCCTGGCTCGGGTCGGTCGCGAGCGACTGCAGCAGGTTCGGCGGGAACTCCTTCATCAGCGCCGGGTCCTCGATCACCTGCTGGTACTTCTTCACCGCCACGTCCCGCTTGCCGGCGAACCGCGAGCGCTCCTGCGCCAGCCGCTCCAGTATCTCGTTCAGCTCGAGCTTGGACGACCCGTCCACCTCGATCCCGCTCAGCTTCGCCTCCAGCACGTACTTCTGCAGCAGCCGCCGCTCCTCCCCGCCCAGCTCGCCGTCCGGTTTGGCGCGGGCCGCCTCGAGCGCCCCCTTGAGCGTCCGGTAGATCGGCACGCTGTTGAACTTGGCCCGCCGGGCACCGCGGGCCCGCTCGTGGATCGTCAGGTAGCTTTTCGTCGGCATGCGCGAACTGTTGCCGAGGTAGAGCGTCTTCGCGATGCCCCAGGTCGTCTCGAGCGGGGCGCCCGTCGCCTCCAGCGGCAGTATGATGTCCTTGATGACGTCCGTCACGGGTGGGCCGGTGCCGGCCGCCGCCTGCTCCAGCCGCTCCTCGATCGCCCGCACACTCTTCTCCGCCGCGATCGCCTGCTGCCCGATCGCGCCGACACACTTCTCGATCGTCACATTGTTAAACTCGGGCAGGCCGGTCGCGCTGGACAGTGGGTTTTTCTCCGGCAGATCCTCCCCGATCTCGGGCACTCTGCAAGAAGAGGCAGCGAAGGGAGGAATGAAAGCAAAAAGCATAAGGAAAAACCCCGTTTTGCCAAAAATGGCGCAGTGTCCCGTACGGGTGACAGCCGCCCCCGGCCACGATGACCTTGAACGTTTGGGCGAGTCTAGAACGCACATACTTACAGCACTATGTACCCGTGACGTCGCGGGTTCGCAAACAGGTTCGTCCTAGTTAGCAGCAGTCGCTTGCCACAAAAGGAAACGGCCATCGCGGGGGCCTTTGCTTGGGGCAGACACGCGTGCGGGATGTCGTTCCTTCCTTGCCCGCCCGGATGCTTCGTTCGTGTCTGGTCTGCTCTGGTGCCGGTGTGTTCGTAGTTAAAGGATACTCATGTTTTGCCCGGACCCTTCCGGTAGGATATCCTTTTTCCTTTTCCTTTTCTTTCTCCCCTTTCCTCTTGCCTGCACCCGCTGGCACACCTTTTGTCGGCCTTTTCTTACTTTGTTGTGAAATTTCTCACCACAAACACACACACGCACATCCACTCACGCGCCCGGTCTTGTTTTCGTAATGTATCTCTGGACGTTTCTCGCGTTTTTTCTTTCTTTCTTCCTCTCTTTGCTCGCGCATTTCCCGAGCAAGGGGTGGTTGGATGTTTTTTTTATTATTATTCTTCTTGGCCACCGTTCCCCCACGGGCCAGCTGTCAAGTGTGGCTGTCAAGCTGTCGTCAGCCTGACAGCCCGGTGCGGCATGTTCGTGCACATGTGCACAAAGGCGTTGGTCACCCTGTGTTTGTCGTACGCACGCTACGCTACAAAACAGACAGTTGTAGGGTAACTGTACCAGTTTTCGGCAGGCTAGTGCAGCAGTTTCAGAGCGTTTCTACATACACCGAGACTACAGCTGAGAGATGGCTGTGAGAGAATTGACAACCGGTTTCTCACGCTGGTGTGTGTAGAAGCTCTGAAAAGCGCCGAGATGAGACTTTTAAAATGATGTTGAAAAAATCCATTTTAATCGCTAAAATGAAGTCAAAAAAGTTTCTTTTACTTTTTAACAATATTTCTACGATTATTAGACGGCAAAAATGCAAACTAAAATTGATCGATCGCTATAAACTGCCAATTCATTTTTTTTTCTCAGCTCCATCGTTCTTTGCATGCCGAGGAGAATTCTCTCACCGAAAATGCTGTCAGTCGCTGTCAAAGCATGCTGTCAGTTCTTTTCTCAGCTGCATTCTCGGTGTATGTAGAAACGCTCTCACAAAAATTGCTCACAC
>SIXB01003904.1:0-20287 GCA_007018985.1 Anopheles bwambae
GTGTTCAGAGAGCGTACAGTGTGAAGAGAGCGCATTGTGCGAAAAGTGTGCTCAGAGAGCGCACTGTGCAAAGTGTGCGCATTGTGCGAAAAGTGCTAGCACTGTGCTAGCACTTCCGCACTGTGCTAGCACAATGCGCACTTCAAGCACTGTGCTGTGCTGTGCGCACAGTATGATGTGCTGTGCGCACAGTGCGCACAGTAGCACTTTACCCAACACTAGTGTGAATGATTCTCCAACTGTTTGAGTATAGTCACTTATCATCTCAGTTGTGTACGTGATCTGATTTGAGCTTCGTTTCAGTCATGAGTGTTGATGACTGAAACAGTGGCATTTGGCAGCACTGTTCACAGCCAGAAAAAATCATGATTATGCTTGTGCCGGCATTAAGCTAAGCTTGTCAGTCAGAGTATCGCGTTGGACTAAAGAATTCGCAGGTCGCGTTCGGCATGTCATGACGCACTTTTATTGACTATCAGCAATGAGCTTCAATCTACCACGGATATGTTCATTGTTTTCGTTGGTGAAAATCTCGTGATGCTCATGACATTTTGCAGCACTGGGTACAAGTTTATTCTATAGTCTATCAAGTTGTCTTTTTTCTTGCTTCCTAAACTTAGTTGTTCCACACAAGTGCACGGTCGAGGTCCTTGCTACGGAGAGACCATCTCGAATGAGAATCGATTCCGTCCAGTCTTGTCTATCTAGTAGATCTCCACGTCTCACCAAAAACTTAAAGGTAGTTGCATGTTTTGTGATATTGTAATTTCATCCAAGAATAGTTAATCAAGATAGTAAAGGTCATCTCATAAACGTTTTAGACGTATCATTAGCCAGATTTTCATGATTCACTTGCTGAATATCTTTGGTAATTCCTGAACATGCAGTCGTTTACAGAGATATTGAGTATATTCAAATAAAGCATTTCCAATCAGATCACAATTAGTTTTAATAAATTAATTAAAAAAAAACTTGTTACTGTTGTTTAAAGAATATTATTAAATTTGTATTAGATTTGTGACAAAGAACAGTTCCGATGTTGAATACGATGGGCTTGACAGATTGACTCACCAACCATTTTCCATTTTAAGAGAAAAAATCTTCACACAAAACGAGTGTATATGTCATGAACCACCACTTTGTCCTCCCATTACGGGGTTAATCATTTCTGGCAGTTAGATTTTATCACACGAAAATTCACACATTTGTCAAACCCATCTCGAGCGGGCAAGCGCCCACACTTATCCCAGCACGGGCGGGAGAATCAGTGCAGTTTCACTTTGAACGGCTGCCAGTTTACAGGACACGGGACACCCATCATGTGGATGTGGAATCGTTTTACGGGCTTTTGAGCCTACTGAAAGGAGATTTTACTTCTTCTTCTTTTTTTGGTTGAGGACGTGCACTCACAACGTAGCCTGGCACGTAGCCTATGCGATTAGGTGCAATGATTTGTGATATGGGCAATCGTTTGTTCACCGGAGGTCAATCGGAGGTGGCTGCTATCCCTCCCATTTTCATGGGTCGCGATAAAATGCGCACCATATTCTTTCATGGGGAATGGGAAGTGAAATGCGATGGGTGGAGGAAATGGTCCGAGAAACCCTTTTCAAACTGCCGGCCCGAAAAAGTGTCCGAAGCAAATAGCAGCAGCAGCAGCAACAACAACAGAAAAGGGTAAATGTATAGCAATTTCTCGGCCAAACATTGACACCCAAAACTGTCCGTCATGTTTGATGGTGGTGCGCTGACGTTGCGTTAAAAAAAATGGGTGCCCAAAAGCTCCCACAAAACCTCCCGGACTGACCGTACTAGGGCCACTTATTTCTGAAAAGTCACCTAGACGACAGAACTGGGCAAGAAAAGTGGAGCACCGTGATCAGTCGTATTTGGCTGCAATAAAGCTCAGTGGAACTCGTACCTCGCAGGAAAGCGGACAAAGCGGAGGGAAAAGTATTCCAAAAAAGGCTTTCGAGGAAGCTCATCGAGGAAATGAAGGTGAAATAAAATGCCATAAATCTGTCGCCCCGGTCGGCTCGGTAGATGTCGAAACATTAATCATACACCCCATTTCTGTGAGGAACTACTGCCGGACCAACCATACCGGGGAAGCTATTTTATCACCTCGCCAGGGAGGGAGCGAGTGTGGAGCGAAATTTGGGGAGTATTAGAACGTTTTTCTGCTTTTCTTTTCATTTTGATGTGTGTAGGTCTTTTGTACAGACTTTTTTTTTTCATTTTCGCATGGAAGGCGCCTCGTATGTTTATGGGGCATAGGAAATATTAATGTTAAAATTGAGTTGGGACGAACTTCCTGTCACATTGCTGGAAGAAGCTATAGGACACTGGGAATTAAACAAGAATAGACAACTCTACGTTTATGTCGTCAGTTTAACTGTTGGTTGGATCAGTATAGTTACATGATTTTATGGCACTAGTTCGGTTTAAACTCAATACAAGTTTATCGTATAATACATGAACATAGCAACACCAATTGGCTACATTGAATAATAAGATTTGATCTTAGCGATTAGGCTCTATAGGTCCTACTAAATATAATATAGGAAGTTCGCTGATAATCCCAACAGAATGGAAAGCTTTACCGCAAAGCAAAAGAATGAACTGTCGACGATAGTTTCTGATTTGTTTGACAGCTATAAACGTTAGTTTGATTTTATTCAGTGTTAAATTCATTGTCGAGTTGAGAAGCAATATTTGATAGAAGTCTTGAATTGATTATCAAGAATTTTAAATCGTGAAGAAGTGTCTAAATTCACAAATCTATATTCATACAATCTCTCAGGAATGAAGAATAGTGAAGTTGTAAATAGAAATCTACTAATCGCTTCAAAACCTGGTGAATCCTAAACAGATAATTGTTTCGGATTGATTTTAGCATTTATGCGTTAAAGCTTTTATACATTGAGAGACAAATGCAGCCACGAGGCTCAAAGTATCTATAAACACGACAATCAATTAACCTTTAAAACACTCACTTTAGCTAAGAATTCAAACATACATCACCCAGTATGTCATCATTTGGGATTTTCGTCCTAGTTTGATGTTTTTACAAGGCACATCAACTAATCCTAATAGCAATCGGCAAAAGAATGTTTGTGTAAGAGGGCTTAGCTATTCAAAAAATCACATCAGTCTTGGTAAAACAACATGTGAAAAGGTTGCATTTCCTTATCACACATGTCCTGCGTTATTGCCTATGAATGATATTTGCTAACCAATTTGCACTGACATGATACAAATGTTAATCAGTGTACAAATACACTGCTTCATTCAATTCGAGAATGTAATCTAGCATCCTAATACACGATAGCCATCTGTTTAGACCGTACCAGCAACGCACAAGGCAAAAGTCATTCCCGTTCCGGCGCTTTGCATAATTGATGAGCCGGAATGAGCACCGGTGTAAATCCAGTTGCCGTCATGATCCTCTGCTACGCCCAGATTATGGTTCCGCGGTGACTGACGCGGTGTGTTCATATCGTACGCCTGTCAACTTTTAATGTACAACAGATGTACCTGTACAAGTTGAGCACCGGCACACGGTGCGACGGTGCATTCGGTGCAGTAACCAATGGGAACACGGTGATGACACGTAGTACCGTACACCTCACGGACGGCCCCGGCAATCAACCGATTGATTAGGCAAACCGCCACCTGTAGTCATTGGGGTTGGGCGCGACGCAACGCCGGAGGAAGATTATTGGCGCTCGCTTAACAGCCGACCGGATCGAGCTTAATTGAATTTCCATTTTATAACAAATTAATTAAAATTCAATACTATAAGCCTACTTAATAACATTTATGCATTAGCGAGTTATGCCTGACGGCTCGTTCGGAATAGCTAATGATGCACTTTGCGTCGTGCACACCGTGTTTGCAGTCGCAGCCGCTTCTTCACGTACCATTTACATAGCGGCAGTTTAGCAGGGCGTCGTCACGCATTCATCATTCGCAGGTTCCGGATATCTGGTTCCGGGCGGGGGAAGGAAGTTAAATGCATTCGTGGGAGAAATGCGATACCGTGACTGTCCACTACCTGCCAGCGGCAAACCGATACATCTCTTGTATTTATCGTATTCTACCATGAAGCCTACATGTTACGCGCGCAGTTACGTTAAGTCAATCCTGGACAGCTTTCGTCAGCAAACAACATCGCATCCACCATTGTGTCTTCGTTTCTCACCTTAGTCCTAGCTCCGTGTGCTTTATGGGGCAGGCTTTTCGCGAAATGTGTCAGCGCAGGCAATGTCCTACTCATCAGCCCTGACGCTGGGCGTCATTAGTGTCGGTTCAGTGAGTTGTGAAATGTATGACCGTGCACTGACTGGCATGAATCAATCGTATTTATCGCTCTGCCCCCATTTAAACGCTTGCATGGACCCGCTCTGGTGCGTGTGCGTAATTTTATTTGTTCATTATTATGGGGCAGCACTGCCACATTTTACACCTAGACGCGTGCTAATTTTCGAACCATAACCAAGCTTCTTAATGCAAAGTAAAGTAATGAAATTATCGTTTGTCGTGTTTTCGATTTAATCGGCGATTGAAGATTGTGATGCTTTCATTTTATGCTGATTTGGAAACGATCCGATAATTACTGGGTGTCTGGGCAATTAGGCAGTACGCCATTGAAGGAAGTTGACTAGGAAGTTTGGCAGTTTTAATAGGCTGTTAAATGGTTCGTTTAATGTGCTGTAGATCATTTAATTGAACTGACTGCTAATTTTGATCGTACAAAGTGTTGAGTTTGCTGGTAGTATCATAAAAAAATTGTATAGAAAGGTTATTTTGAATTAACTTTTTTCGGAGTTTTTTTGCGAGGAGCTTTGAGTAAAAATATGAATTAAAATGACTTCGACTCGATTTTAAGGCATGGAGGATACCTAGCCTGATGAAGTGTAGTAGCCCAAAATGGCCCTCTGCTGGGAATCTCAGGAAGCAACAAGAAGGTCAATTATTTGGCATGAGGTTTTGAGTTGCTGATTTGATTTTATGTTTCGTGTTGAACAATTCTAATTGTCTTTCGTTGACATCTTTAGCTGAACAACGGTTTTGTGAAGCTTTTGCATTGCCTGACTCAAATGGAATGTTTTGTTTTGTGCAAAGTTTAATGTGTAATATACCACAAAAACAGCAAGAATTTGAAAGAAAGGAATAATCAATTTCATTTTAGGCAGTTAAAAGTGTTCCATTAAGAATCTGTACTGGATATTCAGGAACGGATGTATCATAGAAGATCATCCTTAGAATCCAACACAATTTGACAGATAGATGTTGTGTGGAAAAAGGGTCTTAACTCAAAATCCAGATTTACATCAAGTAAAACACAATCTGTAGCCTTGTTTTAGCACATAGGAACATCTTTTCGTCGTGGCTATGGATTTTTCTTTTAGCTAAATACTTTGAAATGTAAAGCTTTGCTATATATAATCAATATAATCTTTCATAAATTCAATTTAATATCAAATAACAAAAAGTTTTCTCAATGTTTATGCCAGTTGAAAATTACTCTTGATCGACCGTTGTGGGAAATAGTGTTTGAAGTATCCTTAACATTCGTTTTTAATAACAATTTAAAATCAAATTCAAAGCAAACTGGTGTAAGCGTTTCAGAATGGTCATTTTCGACTGGATATTAATTGGAAAGCAATTTATCATAGACGACCAATAAATTTAAGCACTAAAACTTTGAATGTCTCGCAAAAAAATAATCAAACTACGCTATGCTTATCTTCACCAACGAAACTTCAGGTGCAATTTAAATTGGTTCATTGTACCAATTTTCTTTGCCAAAAGAAAAAAAGAGGAAAAACACACACACACACCCCATCCATCATCATTTTTCTTAATCGTGTTGCAATTTTTCGAATCGCATTTGCGTCCCACCCTTAAATTGCATGATAAATGAGCAGGGATAATAGAATGTTAAAGACGACATTACGGTGGGCAGTGGCAGTAAAATCTGTCGTCATCACGCTAATGGGCATGCCAGCGTCATGCCTTCGTCGTACACGGAGCCTACACCCCATCCCCCCCCCCTTTTTTTTTGTTCCCCGATGGTGGATGGGTTTGAAGATTGGTATCAGCGTCTAAATGCTGCTGTTGCAGCACTTTTACGAGTTGTAAGGGAAATTATCGTTAGATTCCTGCCGGGGACATTTGAGAGCGACGATTTCGACAGTTGTCATTCCCTGGAGGATACAGCCGCACGTTACGTTACCCGGCTCGGTCGGTTATGGGCAGAATGTGCATCGAGAATTGTACCAAGAAGGTCGGGATGGGTTACGGAGTTCCCACCGGGATTAGAAGCGAAGTCGTTAGGTGAGCGCCGCAAAGCAACCGGCAGATACACACGATAGAAGAAAAAAACCGAGTATCCTTTTGACTAAAACACTCGAGGTACGAGGAACAAACCCCCGCCCCATTTCGAATTGATATTCCCAACGGGGTTTCCCAACACCCCGGCGGCGGTGACGGCGGCGACGGCTCCGGCACTACCGGGAAATGCGCATTAGCAAGTTTCGGGGCGCTAATTACGGTAACGCGCAAACGGTAGAAATTATTTTTAATTAATTCTCCTGCCCTTTTTTCTGGTCCGAGCGTAATTCGTCGACAAGCTTTTGAAGTTTGTGGAAAATATGGGGCTCACGGTTCCAGGAACAGAAGTGAGAGAGAGAGAAGAAAATAACAACACAGTGAACCACCAACTGGGAGGAACTTTTTACGACCCCTCGCGTGCGCATACCGGTTGGTGATGGAATTGTTATTAATATTCATCCTAGGTGTCCGCCAGTGGCACGTTTCAGCGCAACGTTTCGCTCGGGAGGTTTATTTTTTATGTATATTTTGCTGTGTGCAAATTATTAGTGCGATATTGTAACAGACTGGTTGCTGATCAGATAAATTTTTGACGAAGCGAACCCGATGGGCAGCTAATGGAAAACGAGAAGCTTTCGGTGAAGCACGAAATTGGATCTGCATTTATGTCACCATCATCACCCCTTGCCTGGTGTTTATTATGGAAACACGCGTGCAACTCTATTTCCATTTGTGGCATACTTAATCATTCTAGCGAACCATCACAAATGAATTAAAATAGTTTGAATACAAAAAAAAACATGTTCCTCTCGCAACTCTTTCGAACTGCTTGCCCTCAGTGGCT
Organism: Anopheles bwambae; assembly: GCA_007018985.1. NCBI lineage: Eukaryota > Metazoa > Arthropoda > Insecta > Diptera > Culicidae > Anopheles > Anopheles bwambae. The sequence goes on from SIXB01003904.1 coordinate 7,184, forward strand.
CTTCGTTTCACATTCAATAAAAATTATTTTCCGCCGATTGGTTCCAGAACAGAGTGATGCTACCACCACAATAACCTCATCCCGAAATGTATTCGATCGTTCTATCAATTCGAACCGGTACATCCGATGAAAGCAAGATCAGAAAGTCAAAAGCCGCCCCGCAATAAAGCTGATCCGCGCCGCGATACCGCTCTGGCTGGCTCATTTGATAAGATTTATTGTAACTAATTAAGGCACTTCATTGTTGTTTGGTGCCGCGGCGGCTCTGTCTTTTTTGGGAGTCTTCAAACTTTGGTGTTCCCTCTAAACGGATTACGATTGCTGGGTTTCCAAACAGACGCATCGATTAACGACGGCTCGGTATCGGCTTTTGTTTTGTTGTGTGTATCGGCAGTTCGTGGTTTATGATTATGAGTTATCTTATCGTTTGACGGTAAATTATTCCCAGCCCCAAAACGGGAGGGCGAAGGGATCAGCGGAGCGACAGAGTGAAGTTGAAGCAGTCTTTTTTTTGCTCTCTCCGTATGTGATAGTAGGGTAGTGTGATTAAAAAGAGCTGTCGTTCTTAATTTAAGTGATATTGTTAAATTATTCTTGATGAATTAAGGGTACTAATTAAGTTGACGAATAAAAAAACTGTTATTTTAAAACCATATAAGTGTAGCGCATCGAAAAGGAGTTTCTAATGTTTTGATAGTCTGTTTTAGTTTTTATCAGGTCTTTTAAACTCTTTTGAAAGGGTCAAAAAGCTAAGCAGTTTATTTCTAATTAGAAAATTGCTCAAATCGTCAATTTTCTAATTTTAAATATACCATTTAACAAGAATAAAGTGTAATGAAGGACAAAACCAAAACTCCTTGCACTCTAAACTCGTGATTTTTATTTGTAGTACATTTTGAATACCCATAGACTGAAAATTATAGTTTCAGTTACTTTAATTGAGCAAAAAACAAATAAAGTCAACCATCACATTTTCGCTTCTATACAACTTGCACGCTCTATGTAATGAATAATTTTCTGTGTAAAGATATCAATTTTTTTTAAAGAATGCATTTATCTCTTAAACAATTTAATAAAATAAAATAATAATAATAAAAAATCGAAATGCAATCAAAAAAGCAAATTTGACAACAAAATCATGCTTAAGTAATAGTCAAATATCATGATTTGTTAGCCCGTGCTTCCTTTATTCAGCTAAGAATGTAGCCAACACGAAGAAACCCAGCCAGAGAAAGCGGCCCAAAACATCAAAACATCCCGTCAATCTTCGCCTTTGCTAAGACGACGCTGTTCGTGCCCCCTCGTGTCATACACTGATAACACTGATCGAGACGAGACAGCACTGCAATTTGATGCTTTCCGGTGCATAGATAGCGCATAATCAATTGCCAGCGGAACCGATGTTTTCACACGCCCACCGTGTCGCTCGCTCGCTATCATATCATAAATTCGTGCGCGTTAAGGCGTGTCCACATTTCACACCACTTCGGTGAACCCACCCGAAGCCCGTCGATTATGAGGTTGAGGTTAATTTTGTGGAAAATTACCCACACTCAACCACCCACCCAGCCGCCCACGCGGTGCAAGGGCAGGTGTTTTGTGTGTATGATAATATGTGCATTCCTTGCATTCGGGTCGAAGGCGTCAAACATGCGGACCCGGCAACTTCAAACCAGGGTTGCCGCTGCTTGCGTGTTGAATCTGTTGGCAGAAAACTGTACTTCTGCGGAAGTGGAGGAAATCTCCAGACGTGCCAAGTTTGCCGCTATTGGACGGCGTTGCTTAACGAAGATAATTATTTTCACATCATTTTCCTCGAACACTTCAAACGACACCAATTGCCCCTTGAAGGAGTTTGAGGCGGCTCAACGTAGTCTCTCGCTCAACAAATATGAACCGCGTCACGAATCGGACTTATACTCGGAGTCACACAACACTCTGGAACAGTTCTTGGCGCCGTGAGCAGTGAGGAATAATTTTCATTAAAAAATTTACGAGCTCAATTAGAGCTCGTAAAGCGATGATTATGACGCGCTGGGAAGGGTTTGTTCGCGAAGCAGTGACTAGAAATTCGTTTGGAGTTTGGAGTTAAAATCTCGCGCAGGAAAGAAATCTTCCCCTGCCAGGTAAGCGCTAGAACGGGTTAGAAGTTCAGGGCAAAGACAGCCGTCAACGGCATTCTGGTAATATAAAAAAACGAGCTAAAGAGACGATGCCGCACAGAGGAGCCGATTTTTGGACGCCGCCGAGATTGCGCACCGGTAGTTGTCGCGGTGGGACGGGTTTCCCTTTCCCAAATCCAATGCATTGTTCGGTGCTTTGTCTCAATCTTCGGCGTTCGTTTGAACAACTTCTAGCGTCCGGACCGCTTTACCGCTCTGCGTTCCTTTTGTTGTTCTCCGCTTTTATGTCTTTCTCATATGCCCCGGTCTCTTCCTTGTTGTTTCGTTGCCTTTCGAGACAGACGCGCGCGCGGAAGACCGGCAGGGAAAATTTATTGGAAGTCGTCGATTTTATGATGTCTCTATACGTTTTCAACCCTCCCGGCTTTTTTTTTGGGGTGTGCTTCGACCGCATCGCGCGCACTTATCGCTTTGTATGACCCCGGGGCGCTCCCTGGCCGCTCGGTCTGTGTCTCTCCAATTAACTGGTTTTCTAATCAACTTCCATCCTTGCGGCACAAAGCGGTCTCTTTTGGGTTGCGTTTGCGGAACAGGGAGTCGCTAGACGTCGCTCCTGGCTCTAAAAGGCGTCCGGCGACAACGAGAGTCGGAGGTCTTTGACGCCACTGTTGAGTGAGTTGCAAGCAATAAATTGTTAAGGGTTTTTGTACCTTTTTTTGGTTCTTGCACGAATCGGAAGCGTTTATGACGGTGGAAGATGATCCTTGGGATAATAGTGTGTATAAGAGGGTTTTAGGAGTTGCAAATTTGTATAATTTGGAAAGATATTTATTTGAAGCTCGGTTTGTTTTGGGCGGAAATGGTATATACAATAATATTTTTGACGTCTTACTTGAAGAAAATGTTTTTGTTGTTTTGGTTTGTTTGTTTCTTGAAAATAAATGAGTATTTGTAAGAGAAGTAGATTTTTTCTGGTACTGAGTTGCAAACAAGTGTAATAGTTTTCAGAACGTTTTCTTAATTTAATTGTGACATAGAAAGGTTTTGCCTAAGGATTATAAACTACCCTTATGTAATTTTAATTGTGAAAAGCTGTTTATTGATATGTTTAAATTCAACAATAAGCTAGGAATAGATTTGGATTAATTTACTTATTAATTATACGTGCAAGAACAGCTGTGTCTGTTTTATTCCTTGGACTTTCCACAATTTAGTTTGTAACGGAACTCCGTATGATCTTAACCTTAATTCTCAAAGTTCTTATCTTATTCATTTGAAGCATAGATGCATTAATTTTGCTGTAAGTTAATTTAAATTAACTTGTTGATTAACAGATCCTTAAATACTGTTTAATGCTTGATGCCACTGCACGAATCTACCAAGCAATGTTCAAGAAGCCGTCGTTTGTAAACCAAATTTATGGTCACCGCCCTGTACCGAACCATACATGACGACACCAAAAAAAATCATTAATGTAATGCAACACGTGTTAACAACTACTTTACATGACAACACCGCAGCACCGGCGGCGTATTTCTTTACGGTCCCGCTTGTTACATCCGGCGAGCCATCAAAGCAAGAGTGCCATAACTTCCGCTGCCGCCTTCGAAGAGCCATCTTCCGTGGTCTGGTGTGTGTACGCGGTGCTGGATGTTGGGGGTGCCAGCCCTTAAAAATGCCTTTAACAACCGCCGCCAAGAAGCAATCGTACAAATACGTTTAATTTATTTCGATAAGTTTATTCTGTCATCAATATTCTCGTGCATTGCTGCACACAGGGGGAAGAGGGCGGCTTCAATGCTTCCAAGTAGAATGATTCATTGGCGCCCCTTGCGAGTGTCGTTGGCGCTGACACATTGGTAGGTGCTCTGCTCGTGCACAGTTTAGTGCACTTTGTCCTCTGGGGAAAGGTTTTTGTGTGTGTGTTTTTTTTTAGTGGAGTTCCGAATGACTTCCAAACAGGAAAATCACTTTTCTCATCCATTATGTTACGCTCGCTGCGTTACACGGGATGATGGAAATGGTTTCACTGGCAAAAAAGGGAGAAATTAAGAGCCGACGGTAAAGCAAACGGTAATGAAATAGATCGGTGCTCTGGCAGGTAACATGGCTCCAAGGTGCAGGGGTTTGCTGGCGAAAGTAAATAAAACGATAAGATTATGGAAAACAAAATAAAACTATATCTTGAGCCTACTGAAGCCTATCAAAAACAGGTTTTATTATTTATGATTTTAATTGTTTTAATGGAAATTATATAAAAGATTTGAAAATATATTAATGGAAAATATATTAAATCTAACGGACAAGCTCTGGTTCCATTTAGAATTGGCAGACCTCAGCAAATTATTTTCCTTCGGTGCTCCCATTTCAAGGCAAAGAGAGAATAATTTAATCTTTCTTGTTCATCCTCAACCACTGTACGAGCCATAGCTCCTCCTGGGTAACCCTGGCCACATCCTGGGAAGACTCCACATCCGTAACACATTCATCATGGGCCCCGGGAGCAAGTGGCTCACTGGCAAGCATTACATCGATTTAAGCTTTAAGGCCATGTTTCAAAAATAGATTAAGAGTGGCCCCGGTATCAAGCTCATAAATTTTCTCCCATTTTCACCGACTTCTCACACTACCACCACCGGCAGCATCTTTCTTACCGCCGGTCGAAGGCGTGAACCATTTCCGGCCGGTACAGCATGATTCAAATCGTCTCCTGGTGATGAGGTGACGGTGCAAAGTTCAGGCACAACGTCACGATACGTCCCGGTAACGTTTGTCGCTTGTTCGGGAGAGAAGTTTGGGGGATTTAGTGTTTTCTTTTTTGTTGGGTTTTCTTGTCTCCTTCAGTGCTTCTATCGTGCTTCTGTACTGAACAATTCCAACACATTACGGACTAAGTTACACGTTTTTTCATGGACACATTGAGCCGAGAGGGAGACGATGGAACGAGGGGACGGGTGTGTGCGTTACACGTGACAGATACGCCACCGGAAAGAAACACGGGGCACAAGTTTCTGTTCCTCTGGGGAAAACTTTACCGAAATTACTCTCACTTTCCTTGGGCCCGGGCGGGGACGCTACGGAACTGATACGCAACTGGAAAGATTGCAATCCGGAAACAGGAAATAAAGTGCCACTACCAAAGCAAGCAGGGGAAAAAGAACGGATCCCGTCAGTGCGCGGGGGAAAAAGTTTTCGATCAAACGACACTGACACCTCAAGGTTTTGGAGTGCTAGGGGCCCCCTCTGTACTAGCTGATCCTTCAGGCAACGAAATTTACTCTGCATGTGCGCCCCCCAGCTTGCGCTTACATTCGTTCTACGCGTGTCCCTCCACGCGCAATCTACGTACTGCGAAACTGCGTCGGCCACGGAAAGTAATTCCGAAATGGATTTTCAATTTCAAGCGATCAATCTGGAGTGGAAATTGATGAATTTGCCCGAACGGGCCCTTGGAGACGGAATCGTTTTCGCGTGGATTGGGGTGAGATGAGACGGTTATGGTTGAGCGCGAAAAGTTATACCAATGAAGGCTACGCATTGCAGACGTTATCGGAGATGTGCGATCGAAGGCCGGCATGAGGACTTGAACCGTGCTCAGCTGTTTCTGGTTGATGGGTTTGCATGCGAAATATTGAGACGGTCGCTCGAGCGCCAGGGGTTGTTGGTTGCCGGTGCGTTATCTGAAGGGTTGGACAAGTTGTGCACGGTTCGATGCACGCAGAAGCGAATCATTCGAGCTTTGGAGCACAGTCTCACACACGCTGTGTTCGCATAAAAATGTGCGCTCGTTTTGCAGGCCGAGCCTCTGTGCTGTTGGTTGCGTTTTTTTATTCATCCTTTACATGAGCGGGGCAGGTTTTGAGTTTAGCGAAGATAACAATCGGGATAATTGGGAGGAAACTTATTTTAAAGCAATTTAACAAATTGTGTATTGTTTTACACAAAGCGTTTTTGGCAAATATTTTAAGAATTGGATTTGTGTAGATTGTGATCATTTGTTGTTAAATTAGACTAGAAACAGAATAATTAATTTTACAATAAAACCTTCATCCTCCATCTTCAACAAGTTAGAAAAATCAAGAAGTAAATCTCGATTCAAAGACCAAAAAACAATATAGCAGTAGTACAACAGTGTAGTTTGGTGTCCCCATCAGATTACATACATAGATAAAATTGAAAAAATTCAGAAAAAAAATCACACGTGTTTGGTTTCATCGTCTTAATCGTATAATGTTCGGTGTTTATTATTTGGCTTAGAGACTTTACAGCATAGGAGAACTACGGCTCAGATAACTTTTATGCATAAATTATTAATTGGAGATTTTGATGCACCTGACATTCTAAATTTTATTTGCTTTTCTACTCCTTCTAGAGGTCTTAGAAGTAGAGAGCTACTAAGAAGCCCTTTTAGATCGACTGGTTTTGGTGCCAATGATCCACTGCTCAAAATGATTGATGTGTATAATAGGTTAGGGTTATCAGCAGATTTCAATCAATCCGTTAGTCAGCTGCGTCAGCATATTCAAGTTAGTTCTAGGGCCATACTTTAAAATTGTACACTGTAAGCATTTAGTTATTTAGGCATACTGCCCGATAACTTTGATTAAAATAAATAAATAAATAAATAAATAAATTAATTAATTAATAAATATATGTATAAATTAAAATGCATTGCAAAAATTAATCGGTTAGGTGATCCAAAGCAAATGCTAGCTTCGGAGCTTACGTTGGACACAATTAGCCAAAATTGTCCGATACAGGGTTTTGTGATTGAATTAAACGCCGTAGGACACAATCGCAAGACTGCAGCACGACACCAGAATACGTTGACGATACTCCCCAAATAGCCAGCTCGTACTTTATAGCTGATTTGGGGCTGTTTAACGAAAAATCGTTGCGATACCGTACTTTGTGGCTGATTAAGAGATAGACGGTACTTTGCGGAACTATGCAGCTTTTTAACAGGCACATGGTACTCTCAGGAACCTTGTAGCTAATTAGCCTGATGTGTATGGTTCACGATGGAACTTGAAGGTTTGTTAAGAAAGCTTTATAGCTTGTTAATGCATGACATCGGTACCAGGTGGCCCTTGTCAAAGTGTCAAAGACTGGAGCCGTCAATCATCTCGTTGCTGCCCAAGCTAGTCAAGTTAATCGTAGGAGGAATATTGAGTGAAGTGATTGTGATTGCACAGTAAATTGTGTGACATTTTGTATAATTCATGTATATTAAGGATTTGAAAATATACACATGTACACAAACAAAACAAATCCTGTTGTTTATTTCATCGATGACGCTTGCTTGAAAATAAAACACAAAGAAAAATAATCCCCGGTACCCTGGCATAAGGAAGCTGCTTAAGCGCTGTTTAAAAGACCCACCTGGGACTTTGATGCTGTTTATCTACTGCAAAAGGCAAATTCAAGCAGCGATCTTTAGCATCCCAAAAATAGCTGCTTAAGCAATTTTGGCTATTTGGGTCGGGTCTGCGGATGTTGATCGCAAGACTGCGGCACACTTTCTAGACCACATAATTGCACTCCTGGGGCATGTGGTTTGACTTCAAATCTTGAGAACCCATCGTTTGGGTTTTGGGGAAGCAAGAAATAAGCACTTTTTGTCGGTTTTAAACCAAATTATACAATGATTCACACTCTTAAAACGTAAAATATTACAATGCATAGGAAAAGAACACGTTCCAATAAAAAAAGTATTATCCAAAAAAACACTCGCTTGGTTTGTTTTAGAGACACAATTTTTCTCTACCCATTTGAATTGACATGAGCTGTACTTAGCGCTCCCGTTTAAAACCTTAGATTCGAATTACATGAACCGATGTTTTGTTTGTTGCTAAGCTTGCATTTTCACCCAGTCCAACAAAGAAAATAAATTGATTTTCTTCAATAAATGAGTAAAATTCAATACTGGGTTCCACTTTTTATGTGAAGACCGTAGGATATTTTCCCGAATTTGTCTTAAACAATGCGAAGACTACGGTTTGATGCTTGAAAATGTATGAAATTCATAAAAATATGAAATAATAATCAGACGATTCGAATACTTTGATGTGTGTTTGAGACACACACAGATGAGCTGCACACAGATTCTGCATTGCATCCGTTGAATTCAGGTGAATATTTAATATTTAATTAAAAAAATTTCCAGTTGTATTACGATCTACAATCAATTATTTTATACATTTTATTTATTGGTTCAAGCAGTCTTAAGTTTACCATCTAGGTTTTATGACAACACGCCTCATATTGCTCTACTAAAGATTGTGACAAATCGGAGTAATGACTTACACTTTTATGTTTACCTAACCAGCAAAGCCAAAAGTTGTGCAAACGGTTCGATAAGACTAATTCCCTGTTCCCTGCACGAAAGGGTCACTACTATGCCCATACCAAACTTTTTATCCTGTTAGTAACGCTGACTTTTGCGTGGAATTAACACAGCAACCGGCCCAAACAACAGTAACCCCTAGAGGGGACAACCCCCACCATCGATTATTATTATTCTCCTTTTACAAAACACATAACTCAGTTACGCGTCCCAGGGCAGACGAAGCGGTCTCGGCTGCTGATTGTTATCTCGTGATTGTATTTAACTCGACCGTAATTAATACAAATGAGAAGCGGATTATGGAAAGAATGGGAAAATAAAGTACTTTGGCCACGCACAGCCAAACCTCCCTTGACAATCAGGCGTATGTTACACACTGGCGCAACTGTCGGAAAACAACCATTCCAGTGTGCGAGGGTCTTTTTTTAAATTGGAATGAAAAAATGAATTTCATACCGGGTACATTTAAATTCGCTACATGCAACCGGTCGTCCCCGGCATTTTGGGGCGCTGCACAATGCACGTTCCATTCCATTTATGCTGCACGTTTGCCGGCCGTTCTCATGCCGAACTACCGAAGGGTTGGTAAGGTATGAAAAATTAATCCGTATTATAATTTCAGTGCAAAATTATAGAATTATCTCCGGAGAATTTTCTGCCTGAAATCAGAATCAGATTGTGAGTCGGGGTTTGTTCGTTGTTTTTTTTTGACTCGGCAGGGTACACGTTTGGCCTGTTCGTTGGATGATACCGATGTCACTGTGACGTACGCACGAAGCATCCGGCGCGGGGTGAATTATTTAATACGCTTTCCTTGCACGGTGACGGCATGCGTGCCACTCAAATATGAATAAAACTGGGATCGATTCCTTTTGTCTGAATAGATGGGCCATCAGCGTGGAAATTGCATTTGCCGCTGCACGGGTTGACAATGCATGGGAAAAACTATCAACTCGCTTACTGGCCAACGGGGCTGTTGGCTGTCCTATCAATATGTGATTGAATTTGGATTCGGCAGGATGCGAAAGAGTGTCACGCGAAAAGTCAAAAAGCTCGTTGATAGCAATAATCGGGTAGGCCAACCGGTACGAATCGAACGTGACCTGGGTCGATGGTGGCTTTCGTTGAGAGTATAATGAATTATTTTCCAGTGCAAAGCGGTGTCACATATGAGTGTTGTCAAAATTGGAACGTTTTAACGTGTTGTGTGCTGTTAGCTGTTTGGCGATGATGGATTCATAACTCTGTTCATGCATCATTTATGTTGCATTTTTCATGGATGGTTTAAACATATTCTATAGCACATTCATCTCAATCTCATCGTCAATGAATCAACTGTTTCAGCTTCTTCATCTGGTATCTTTAATGGTTTTTATTCTATAAATCTTCAACAGGATTTGCTGTTACTATCCCTTTGTCTTTTCAGATTCAGTTCATGTTCAATTATTTGTACCAAGCCAAAAGACGCTTTTATACCAGCCCAAGTAAGTCGTTTCTACGTAGTTGATTGTCAAATGCCGTTTATATCTCAGCTAATGTTGGTTTATTGGAGCTAAAATATGAAGTTTAGCATGAATACATCCATTAAATAGCATTAAATTGTCCAATGATCACAGCAAATACTTTTGGATATACTGATGATCGATAAATATGAGTTAAAGATCAATATTACAGGTAGTTTAAACATCAATTTATGTTTATGTTAAGTGAAAAATTTACATAATTTATCTTCCGGACCAGAGGCCATCAATAATTTTAAATTAGTTCTTAATTTTCTGAGGTGTCATTCATATATTACGTAACGCTAAAAGTGGTCGTTTTGACCTTGTATTCCTCATATTGTAACTATACTTTATTGCAATATAAAGAAAATCAGGTCAAAAACGAAACTTTAAGCATTTCGTTAGCTTATGAAAATAATTGTTCTGAGTTAAATATATCTTTTTTTAATTGTATTAATTAGCTTAGATTACATTAAATGCAAGGATATCAAGTTTATCATATTTTAAACAATCAAAAATCTGGAAAGCTTTAACTCGAACACAAGAAATGTTTTTTTTTATTGAGTTAAAAATAATAATCAAATACCATTATGAGGGTTTTGGAAAATTTGATTCTGTATCTATTTACTTAATTCAGGAGGAACGTTCCAAAAAGGCCTTATTGCTATCAATATGGTCAATCAATTGCGATAATGCAAAAAAATAAAAATCGTAAATCTTGATGATATGCAGTCATAACCTGTTAAATGAAGCGTTACGTAATGTATAGATGGCCCCTGGAAACAAAACAAATATGCATTGATCGAAGTGTCCAAATCAACCAAATCAACTCTTATTACCACAGTGACACTTTCAAACCTCCTGCTAATACAGTCTGGTGTGTGTCTTTACTTCAAGAATCTCCACGAAAATTTACTTTCCCTTCAAACCGATCCAGTAGTAAACAAATTTCCAAGAACCACCCAAACACCTAAATCATCTTCACGGGAAAGACAGCGTGCCACCCGCGTCACACGCCTGATGGACTTGTTTAATGCGCACTAAACACGAGTTCGCTGCGCGGGGGCTGAATTAACGTGTCAAACTTGTAACACGCCATGCCGGGCTGCAGTGCTCCCGACACCCAAAAACCATCATAAATGTCAATTAAAACCGTCATTGCCGTTAAATGACCTTTTTGTCGTTTGCGTGCTGCGAGCGCAGCTTCTTCACTGCCTCGGTCGGTCGGTGACGAATGCCATTTGTCATTTGTCGGTGCGGTGTGTGTTAAGACGGAAAGCGACCGACCGTTGCCGTACGCTTCCATCGGAATTCAGCAAGGATTCACCACCCGGCAGCAGCTGGCCCGCGTCTCTCAGGGCCGACATTTGCCACCTTCCAAAAGGCGCCCGGGAAAACCTTAATCCATCGTATGAAAAATGATGATGAGCAGTGGCAGAATAGATGACGGAAGTAGTGCGTTGGGCAGAACAGCAAAACGAAAACGAAAGAAGAAAAAACTCGAGGTTGGGAAGCTCGCATTGTCCGGAAAGCGACATGTGAACACGGAAGACGGATCTTCAGTTGGAAGTCCTCCCGTTGCTGGAATGTGCAACGATTATTACCACGCCCTTGTTAAACATGCCCGATGACAGTGGGCGCGGAACAGTTTGGGCACAGTGGAGATGGAAGACGCAAACCACAAAACGAAACCTGCAGTAAGTAGTTGTGAATTTATCGCCCGACCAGCGCCCGAACCTGCAGGCAATGCAGATCCTTCCGGCTGGCTGGCTGCGGGATGAAGCGCAATGAAAAATGTAATACAACGCGGTGCCAGTCGGGCTTGGCATGGGACGGGCTCCGGCTGGAACCGAAACGGGCCACCGAAAACTAGCCGGTGCCGCGCGCGAGACAGAGAAATTCATCACAGGAACGGCCCAGTTTTTGTCCTCTCTGGCCGGGTTTTTTTTGCGTTCCCCTCTTCGCGGAGTGTTCGAAAATCCCGTCCAAAAGCAAAGCGAGTGTCATTTATCGAAGTAATGTGACAGGGAACAATTTTTCAGCGTTGCAGCCCAGAAATAGTTCTAATCAAGATGCTGATGACACTACGATTCTAGGTTGTGTTTTTTTCCTGTTCTCGGGTCGTTTGCCAGTACGGTACCGAAATTTGAAACTCTTCCAACGAGGACACGTATCTAGTCCCTTTGGTTCGTTATTTTTTGCACCCCCTGTCGCTGTATGCTCTGTGTAAGAAGTGCCGGTGATGCAGTCGGTAAGAATGCTTTCAGCGTCAGGTTCTCCTCTCGTGTGCATGGTGCGACGCCCCGAAGTTTCAACTTTCATTCGACACATTCGCGCTTGCTCCAGCGAAGGCCCATATTTTCATCTCAGGGCCTGTGTGACCCTGCTGCACAGCCCGACATCCTGCGTCATTCGAGTCGACACTGAGCGGTTCCAGCCCCCTTTCCAGGGCTGCGGCAGGCTGGCTGCTTGCGGCGGAGCGTCAAGTGCTGGCTGTGTGGTTTTAGGGCATACGTTAATGTGACGCACCACAAGCTTTGTGTTGCGGTAGTTAATGCGGTAGAGTGTCACTTTTTATGCCTAGACGTAGGTCGGGGTTACATTTAGCGATTTAGCTCACACCCGCAGCGGTCCTACACTTACACGGAGAAAGGCTTCTCAATTCGGAGGGCTTTCAATATGGTTCGGATCATATTCTTTAATGGGGCCGATATGATGTGTGCCTTGGGTGGTTACGATGACTTTCACATGATGTTTATGAGCCTTTCTTCCTGCCGAGAGTGAAAGTAACAGTGGGATGAGAAGGAGAGTAACGATTTCCGCGAACAAAAAAAAACGGGATATTACCCTAAGCTTACGCTTGCCGGGCTCGGGTGAGAAGATCTAAAAAAAATCCTCCGATCTATGTACGACCGAGATCATGAGCAGTACGATGGCGGCCTGGGAGCGAGCCTCCAAACGGCGCACAACGGGCTGCCTGAGCAGGTGTGAACAATCAGTCGTTTGGAGTGATGATGGATCGTAAAATATGAACCAGTCATAAACATTCCGGGAAATCCGTCTAGGCGTCTGCGGATGAAGTGATTGGATGGGAAAAAAGGGATAAAACCGGGATGAGAGGGTATTGAGTGCT
>SIXB01003905.1:0-19605 GCA_007018985.1 Anopheles bwambae
AATAAACAAAACGTACTCTTCCTTGTTACTGCTCATCATAAATGTATGAAGTCGCATGAGATTTTTATAGTTAGTAATTCTTTATAATATGGCTACAATTTTATTCGATTATTCTTGAATCAGTTTTGCTTAATGAACGCATTCACTTTACATACGAATATGTATTCTGAAACTTCAATTCTAAACACTGGTTTCGGTTTGTACTTGATTTTATCAGCACACCCATATACACGTAAGCTTCACCCTTGCCACCCTTTTGCACTATCACAATAGCCTACACATACACACACACACACACACACAAACACATAGCCCCTTGCTGAGGCCTCCCTCAGTAGCGCATCTGGTACCAGATCCAGCGCACGCTAAACCCAAACATACACACCACCAGCACAGCCATCACTAGCAGAAAGATGCCTTTCCAAAACGATCGCGCACCGAGCAGGGTTTCGGTAAAGCACAGACTGTCCACGCTGTATTCGTCCGAATCGCAGCCCTCCTGATACATCCGCTCCATCCCAACGGAGTAGGTCACATTGTGCCGCTTCAGATCTGCGATGATGCGTTCTGCTTCCTCCTTGGGGAATGAGTTGTACGCGATCGGTAACACCTGGAGCGCCGGAAAGGCCGCAAACAATGCAGCAAGATCGAGCGTATGGAGCGAATTTGCCTCCAGGTCGAGTTCGCGCAGCGCACCCATCGAGACACCGGTCAGGCTGAGTTCGCGCAAATCGTTCCGTAGCAGCCACAGCACGGACAGTCCCTTCGGCAGTGGGCGCAAATCGATCGTACTAAAGCTGTTATCCCCAAGGTACAGATACGTAAGGTTTACCATGCGCGTAAACACAGACGTGTTGAGCGTAGTTATACCATTTGCTTCTAGATTGAGCGTTTGTAGCTGCACCAGCACAGACAGATTGGCAATGTTCCTCAAGCTGTTGTGTGATAGATCGAGGTAGCGCACTGCGTACGCCTTGTCCGGTTCGATTTCGATCGTCGAGATCATGTTGTCGGTAAGATAACCGACCTGGAGACTGGGTGGCATGACCAGCTGTCGCAAACGGGTATCGCAAATCTGCAAGTTGGGCGGATTGTGTAGCACTGTTGTGTGCAGCGTCGTATCGTACCGAGTCAGTTGCTGCTGGCGGTTGTAGTAGTACTTCTCGAACAAGAGCCGTACCGTGCGCACGGTGGAAGGATACTGGACAGACGGCAGCTTGTCGGGATGTTTCACCAGAGCCTTCGAATCGTACTGCAGATTCCAAATGCTGCACACGGTAGGTTCGGTTCCCGGCTCACACTGGTAAACGTAGCCTGAAGCTACTGAACAGAGCGCCAGCAACGCTAACAGTCGAAAGTATCTGTGAAAAAGAAATAATAGAAAACATACGTTTAACGATACTTTTCACCACCACTCTTTATACTCGAGATCCTTATTAACCTGCTCATTTTGAATGAATTACTACGCGATCAACAACTACACACTGTATTCCCAAATCAAAGCCAACTGCGTCGTTGGCGGTTCCAATGCTCACTGATAACAGGCGACGAGACGGCAAGTACACGATCATACCCACAGCCGCAGAATGATGGAATGCATGGAATGATTAGTAGATGTGAGGTCTACCATCGGCACGCAACGCGTGGTTGTAGTTGTAACTAAACACAGACATGTTGTGAATGTAACATATGTGCCATTCATGTAGTTCCGATTTTAGATGAAATTCGCACTAAAAGCTGCTTCTTCCGCAACGGAGGACGACCTTGAGATGGTTAATCGTAAGCCAACTGTTACTGGGAATAAAAAAAAAAACCGGCCCTTGATAAGAGAGTTGTAACGTAGCAAAATCATGTGTTGTTACTTTACGCTCCCGCGGGACGGAGAATATTGAAGGCAAGCTGCTCTATCGCTGGTGGACTTGTGGACATACGAACATGGCAATACAATTTTGGAAACAGCCCATGTGTATGGCGGCCTTTTATCTATCTTTATTTTGGGTTGATGTTCTGTAACGTATCGTTTGGTAGTTTTTGAATATATTTTTACAAACTACTGAACCATCAATCAAGTATATTGATTTTATTCATCGATTATTAATTGTACATGTTACAACAAGGTGATCATGACTTTGGCGAAATATTTATTATTTTAATCTTTTATTCATCAGAACAAGCTCTTTTATTCATTAGAATGATTTCGTATCGGGTTTTATTTCAACATTACTTCCATTTTTTATTACTCTGATATTCTGCTCAAACGGGAGTTAGTCCATCGCCTAGCCAAAGGCCAATGAATGACTGAATACTTTGCTTAATCGTAACCAGCTCTGTCGAGTCTTCCTCCGCGATGGAGTAAATCTCAGAGTACAGGAACTCGTTCGGTACCACATACGCATAGCTAAGCGGATTGATATAGCTCGTGATCGACACCAGCCGGTTCGGATCAAACTCCCCATTCGTAAACAGCACATTCGTGGAGCGCGGATCCTGTCCGCCGTAGTGCAGATTGGTCAGCCGCACACCCTCGTAGATGACGGCATCGGTGACCCACTCACCGAACAGGGCTCGGCAGGCGGAGAGGAAGAAGTGCATCGTCACCCGATCACCGAACGGCTGCTCGTCCAAGTCCGTCGTCCGGAACCAGCCGAACTCAGTGCATGCTTGGTACTGTGTCTGGCGCAATCCCAGCAGTGCATTTTCCGGTGCACCTGGCTGCAGCACCTGTGCCGCCTCCATGTTTGTATCGAAGTCGAACGGATTGCAGGGAAGGTTTGCATAGTACACGTTCAGCCAACCGGCAAGATCGTGCAGGGCCGTTTCCTCCGTACTGTTCATCATGGCTTCACACACATCCCGGATCTTGGCAGTGCTTTGCTGTCCCAGCATCGCTTCCTGGATGGCCAGCTTCAGGTGGTAGAACAGTGTCTCCACATCGAGCAGCTTACCCGGCTCGATGGGCTCGCAGGTGTTCAGCAGGCTCGTAACCGTTTGATCCAGTCCCGCATCGATCAGATATTGGGCGGTGCGGAAGGCAACCCAGATCATGCTGTAGCACTCATTGCCACCGAAACGGCGAATCATTTCACCGATATCTCCAGCATGCTCCTGGAAGTCGAAACTGGCCAGAACGGTCGCACCTGCGCCCCAGGCACCGTCGATGATGCTGGGGAATCGTTGGCGGGCCCACGTCGCCAATGCTCCAGCGTATCCGGTGCCCATCAGGACGACTTTCGCGTTCGGATCACCCACTACGGTGTTGCGCAGGTAATCGATCCACTCAATCAGATCCATTAGTGCTTGCTCGGACTTGAGGAAGCGCAGATTCTCCGTCGAGTAGTCCCTAAAGACGAATCATTTATTACTGGCAACATCCTCTGAACCCTAAGTTACAAACGGATTAGATCTACTTACGGCACCGGAGTACTCGCTCCATAGTATCGATGTTCGTTCGTGAACAGCCAGGCGCCATCGCGGGCAGCCGTGTCATACAGCAACCCATGCTCGATGTAGTACGTCGTCATGGCAAAGTTGCCACCGACGAAGATGAAGATGGGTCCACCAGGCCGGTAGAACTCATTGTTTGAAAAGTAGCTAAACTCAAACGTATCCCTGTTCTGTGGGTTGAAGTGATCGATCTTGGTACGGAACCGTCCTCCGGTAGTGTTTTCGTTACGCGGCACAAAACCTTCTGGAATTGCTGGCCTAGCCAAGTGTCGCTGAAGAGTACTCAGGAGCCGAGTACTCCGCTCTTGGGTCGGCACCGCTGCCACTAGCGCTACGAGCAGCAACGCAAAGGGGATCACTTTCAACAGCCTCATGTTGGAGGTTATACGGCTCGGTGGCGTACGCACGGTTGCTTATAAAGTGTTGTCCAGAGCGGTTTTTTTTACTTGTGCTTGGCGGCAGATAGGATTGTGGACATGGATTGCGGGCTGTATTGTCGGTATCGTTATCGGGTTATTGGAGATGACCGCTGGTACGAAACAACCGATAACCGAACCTATTTTGGGAAATTCATGTTTAGGAATTTGATGCTCTAGATTTATTGTTCTGTTCCGTTGAGGGAAAAGGTTGTGTTTGATAGTCCAAACCAAACAACATTATATTGTTGTGAAATGAATGTATCTACAAAACTGTAAAAGCTACAAAATAGTGCTGCAATGTTATTTTTAATGAAACCATTTTTTTGGGTTTCGTAAAACACCCATTTTTCAATAATAAAAAGATGTGTGTACAACAGCAACTTTGAATGTTTTAAACCAACGTCGCACGAAGAATAAACTCAAAAAGTTTACGCTTGATTTGTTTGGCAGAGAGTAAACTTCCCGTCAAAAGATTATAGGATTGTGCGGCTGAAATCCTGTTTACGCCAAAGTTTACGCTTCGTGTGACGTCCCATTTACACACCGCTAAACTGCAATAATGTTTAAAGCGCCTAAAGGTATGCAATGCTCAAAACACCCGGTATAGGTTTCTACGGTTCGTTAGAGACCATTAGATATGTGAAGGGGAAGATCATTACATCAGTTCTCGTTTCGCGCCAATTGCATCCCTTCAACAGATTTGTTACGTATATAATATCGATCTTATCGTAATGATTTCTAATCTTAGCTTCATAGACAGTCTGTCTGACGTCAAACTGTACAAACAGCCGCTGATGTCCCTTTTTGGAACGTATAGATTTGGCATTCGTTAGATAATTGCAATACATACCAACTGAACTCATTGTCTACGCTAACCTTCTTCTTACCTCATAACTTCTCAAAACCAAATGTTCCAACCCTGCACGTTATTAACAAAAAAAAAACCAATTGCACACTGAATGCCTATTCGCGTGCTGGTGTTACAATCGTAAACTGAATACAACCTCCGATAATCGATATCGGTTAATCGTGTTAGGTGGGCAAATTTGATAATACCAGTTATCTCGGCCGAATTATTTATCCCCAGACTCGATTGACCACGGACGGAAGTAATGGGTTTAACATTGAATTGCTTACGGGAACCTTCACGAACTCCATGCGGACTCGTGTGTTTGTTACATATCCTGCTGTAATAACAACCGATGCGCACACTTAAAAATGAATCGGTAGATGCATCTGGCAGGGCGTTTCATACCCTAATACGTCCCACAGTCCCTTCATAAGCGCTGCAAAAGAGAGCTGAAACTGAGATACGCCCGAGGGATTATCTGTAGCGTGCGATAGGACCAGATTCGATAATCTGCGAGGTTTAAGGCAGAAGGGTATAAAAGCTACCCCCAGGGCACCGTGGCCCGATCGGTGTAGAGTCCATGGTGGCCTACGGTGCTGACTGGAAGTATTTCGTTAGGTTGTGTTAAGTGTGTCCGGGTGTGTATACTACAATGAAACGATTTCTTGCGATCCTGGTGGCCTTTGCCATTGGGTGTAGTGACGTGGCGCACGGTATGTTGCGTGAGTCATGGTTCGAGACACGTGTCGATCATTTCAACCCGCGCAATCAGGACAAGTTCGCCATGCGCTACTACATCAACGATGAGCACGCGTACGCCCGTGGACCAATTTTCATTGTGGTGGGTGCCGCCGAGCCGATCCAGACGCGATGGATCACCGAAGGACTGTTTTACGATATTGCGTATCTCGAGGGCGCTTATCTGTTTGCGAACGAGCTGAGATACTTCGGATATAGCCGACCGGTAGAGTAAGTATGCAAAGTCACCCGTACCAGTACGAATGTCTCAAGGCCTGGTTTGTGTTGTTTGCTGCACTTGTACAGAAATGCAGAGACGGAAAATCTGGATTTCCTCAATGCCGACCAGGCGCTGGCCGATTTGGCCGAGTGGATCACCTACCTAAAGGAAACGTACACCTACAACCCGAACGCGAAAGTCATCCTGATGGGTACGGCCTACGGTGGTGCCCTAGCCACCTGGTTCCGCCAGAAGTATCCCCACCTTGTGGACGGTGTCTGGGTGTCGAGTGGTGCCATCGAGGCTGATTTTGCGTTCGCCGGCTACAACGAAGCGCTCGGGGAAAGCATCCGCCAGTACGGTAGCGACGCGTGCTACAGCACCATCTGGAGTGGGTTCCGCGTGGCGCAGAACATGGCACACCTCGGGCTAGCCGAGCTGCTCTCGACCGAGTTCCATCTATGCGAACCGCTCGACACCGACAACGATCTCGATGTGCGCGCATTTCTGCTCGGTCTGCGGGACGACATCGAGTTCGAGATGCTGCATCTGCGCAACATCAACTCGATCCGCGAAATGTGCGCCGAGATGGAGCAGCAGCGGGACAGTAGCCTGAACGCACTGATTGACTGGTTTGCCCGCGAACATCAGTACGAGCAGTGTGTGCACCTGAACTTTGACAGGTACATGGAGCGGTACCTCGAGACGGACTTTAACGCTGCCAATTTGCAGGCCGGTCACCGCCAACGGCTCTATCTCCAGTGCACGGAGGAGGGCTTTTTCCCCACGACATCCGAGTCGGAGGAGCAACCGTTCGGTAACATGATCGGGCCGGACTTTTTCGTGAAGGTGTGCCAGCGCGCGTTCGGCGAATGGCTTACCGAGGACGTGATCTTCAAGCAGCTAAAATCGACCAACACACGCTTCGGTGGGCTGCAGCCAGCGATCGAGCGGGCTCATTTCACCAACGGTGGCATCGATCCGTACCGCGTAAGCAGTCCGCTCGAGGATCTCAATCCCAAAGCGCCGGCCACACTCATCCCGGACACGTTCGTGTCACCCGATCTGGACTCGATCGACTACGAGAACGATTCGGAGGAGTTGATTGCGGCCAAGGAGCGCACGCGAACGCTCATCGATACGTGGATCTTTGAGGATTATGAACCGATTCACGCTTAGGTGGAAATCTTTTTTTATGTTGCCTATGTTTAAATAAATCACAATACCTTCCCCTACCCGTAGTACTGCGTCGTTGTATATTATTATAAGAACAACTTCCAAATACGCCTTATTGTTATCGCTTTATCGTGGATTGAACGGGAATAGATAGCTTTCCAGCAGCTCCTTCAGACGACGCTTCACCTCAACCAGCTCGGTGGAATCGTTTGCCTCCGAGATGGCACCCAGGTCAGCGCCAGCCAGCTCGCCCGGAATCACATCAGCCAGTGCGTACGCATTCAGATCGGACACTACGCTCAAATAGCGCCACGGATCAAACGCACCGTTGGTAAAGTGGATCTGCATCACGTTCGGTCTATCGCCGCCGAACCGTTCGTTCATGCGCGTAGTCGACTGGAACATCAGCTCGAGCGATATCCAGTCGCCGAAGACGCGCCGGCACATCTCGAGGTATAGTTCCATCGTCACCCGCTCACCGAATGGTTGCAAGTCAGAATCGGTCGTAATGAACCACCCGTACTCGGTGCACTGTTGGTACAGGAACTGCCGTTCGCCGGCCATACTGATCTCTGCCGATGCGGACGTTTCTTTGAGCGTTTCAATGAACTGATCGAAACTCACTATGATGCACCCAGCATCAGAGACGAACTGTTGATTGAACCAGTTCGCGAACGCATCCAGCGAGGTCGTAGAGTCGTTGTTTGTAATATCATCACAAACTGTCTTAAACTCATCGATGCTGTTGAAGGGAGGGGAATAATTATGGGAAAACAATCAGTCAGTCTGTGATAAAACTGTTCATTCCCATGGCCCACACTCACTTTCCATTGCGTAGCGTGTACAGCTCGATCGATGTCATCAGCACGCTGAAGAAGTAAGCCACGGCCATACGATCCTCCGAATCGATCGGACTACACAGATTAAACTTCTCGTACAGTACCTCCCCGAACCCGGCATCGATCAAGTTCTGCGCTACGTGGAATGCAATGAAGATGCGATTGTAGCACTCATTGCTACCCACCGTGATTGCCGTTTCGGCCCAGCCCGACGAGAACTCCTGGAAATCAAACACCGCCTGTATATACCCACTTGAAGACCAAGTAGCATCGACCAGATGCGGGTACCTAACCCGGAACCAGGTGGCCAATCCACCGCCCAGCCCGGTACCTGTTACGAGTGGATGGGCGAATGGATTATTGATCACGGTGCGGCGCAGATGCACTACAAAGTCGGCCACATCAGCCAAGATCTGATCGGTGTTGAGTAATCGCAAGCTCTCCACCGTAAGATCGCTGGAAATCGCATGGACAACGGAATTAGTTGCTTTAGTTAAAAAAAAACCAACTATTATCTCGGTTCTCACTTACCCCACCGGTTGACTTTTGCCGTAGAATCGCGTTTCGAGCGCAAAAACTGCGCCGCCCAAATCACGCGCCATTTCGTTAATCAGAGTACCGTCGTCGATCATGGAAGGATCGAGCGGTGCATCGCCGGTAAGAAAGATCAGCATCGGTCCTCCCTCGACAAAGTGATCCATCAGCGCCAAATAGCGGTTGCTCCATGTTGTCAGGTCCTGATTGTTGAAGTGGTCTACCTCGGTAGTGAAAAACTCCTCCGTGATATTCGCATTCCTTTGCGATGGCTTCAAGCCGACCGTTGCACTGCGCAACCTGTTCAGGAACGATGGTGTCAGAGCTTTCGGAGGCGTTGAGAGTTTAGCTGCGAGTACTGTGCCACATGCGGCAAGCAATAGTACCACTAGAAACTTCATTTTGAAATCCACTATTCACTATCCCCATCCACGCACTGTGATGGTGGACCTATGTATTCGTGGAGCAGGTTGGCGAGAATGACTTTTATATAAGCAATAGACCAGCCGGTAGAGATATGGCAGCCTTTGGCCGTTCGCCGAAATGGTACTATAAAAACCATCTTCCTATCTTGCCCTGTCTAATGGCTCAAAACAGATAGACCGTTTGATGCCCTCTAATAGTTGACCATTTCGCTCAAATTCTTCAGAAGCGTGCGTCTCACTAGTCATAAAAGTTCTCTTATTACACCGCCACCACATTGATTGTGCGGGTATTAAGATGTGTGCACTTATCTCATACTCGATAATACAACTAAAATATCATTGTCTTATGGCCTGAACGGCAACATCATTCCTCTTCCGGTTTGAAGAAAAAAGAAACATCGTTTTAGCTAAGATAAGATAGAAGATCATTTATAGCATTGTAATAGAACTTCCGATGGTGTAATATATTATCTTTCCGTTTTGTTCTACCACAAAAACGATTGGTTCTTATTGCTTCCTCGATAATTTAAATTTTCCGGGTTTAGCAGAGGACATCATGGGCACCCAAATGGATCATGTCGCAGCAATAATTCCATTGATACATCGTAGACAAAAACTTTCTGGAAGTCCGAACTTTGATAAGGGAGGGATGTTTTACTACTCATGAAGTAATACTTTTTTCATCGAACTTCGTACCAAGTGGCAGGAGTTATCGACTCGCACAACGGCTTGCTTCTCCTAGAGTAGAGACAATTACTCTTAAAGTAACTCCTTACTTGCTTACTTATCCGGCGCTTCAACCGCTTTGCGGTCTTGACCTGCCTCAGGAGTGTCCGAAACCGCTCACGGTCTCGCGCCTTCATCTGCCAGTCCGTTATTCCTGTAACTCCAAAGTAACTCCACTGACGTTGTAAATGCTCACTGCTGGGCTTTTCACTACTCTTGATCTTGAAAATGAGCAATTTTTGCTCCTTTCGGTGCTTTATGAGCTGCTGATAAAACCGCGAGGACACGTCTGCCTCGCTTTTATTCTAGACCCTGAACTGCTCAACGTAAATACTTGTGCGATTTAGGCAAACGAGTTCCACTATGTTTGTTGGGCCCTAACCACGTCTTGTAGCGAAAACGAGTACTCTTTTCGTAGGAGACTTTAAAACACGCAGGATTTTGCTTGGGTTGTAGTTACATTTCCCGGATTCTAAACTTTGCTTTTTCGGTCGCTGTCGAAATGCCAATGATGGTGCAAATTTCAAATTACGATGGCTAGCCCGATCGCACGAATCGCGAATCATTGGTAGAGCTAAGTTCCTGCTGTGTATGAATAGTCTGAAGAATATGTCATCTCTTGCTACAGAGGAACAGTTTCGATGGGAATATATCGCACTTTGGCTTCTAAAGAGAAAATGTTTCGTCAGGAAAGTACACAAGAGGTAGTTGCGTGTAAAACCAATCTATGATCTGGTGTAAAAAAATGATGAGAAGCTACAACCTTGCACCAATATACCTAGATGATGTGCTAGCTTTCTATCACCCTACGTATCTTTACTTTGTGCTCCGTAACAACGGTCTTTCCCTAAAAAGTCTCTTTTTTATTTATCTATCCTATAAAATCGATACACAGTTTAATGATGATTAAAATAGCATTTAAACATGCATCGAATCGTTCGAGGTCTTGCACCCCCTATTCCTGGTAGAAAGACACGCAATAAAGCGTATCGATACGCGCCAAAGACTCGTCCCTCAAAACAGTTTTTTTTGTTAGTATCCGTTGCTATGAATAACAAACATAGTAACTGGTATGATGATTCCCACCAATACCGGTTCCTCTATTTCTTTGAGCAGTTTTAATCGAGATCCAGCCAAGACAGTGTTCAAAATTGTTTTTTACGGTGATTTTTCACTATATTCCTTGAAAAAGTTCATATAACAGAAGTTATAATGTCTTTTGAGGTAACATATGTGGCATTTGTTTGTGCTGGAGTAATGGTGTATTTTATGCGGTTTCGTTCCTTCATTTGCAGCAAGATCGTCGCAGCATTTATGAACGACGACGCAACATACTGTACCTTGTGGCGAACTATCTGTCCACCATGGGGCTCCATCAAACCCGCCAGGCACTGGTCGACGAGACGAACCTAACGAGCGAATACGAAGTGTGCGATAACATTGACCTCGATACCATCTACCAGGACTTTTGTAGCTACTTCCTGCTCAAGTTCGGCAAGCAGCCACGCATTGTAAAGCGCACCGAATCCATCGGACCCCTGCCAACGGCACACCGGAAGCTGTCCGGAGCGAGACGTAAGCCTCCGCTGCCCGCAGTCCCCAAACCGGATGGCAAGGATCCGTTGAATTCGATCACCAATGTGGGCGATGAGATGCAGGCACTTCGTATAACGGCGGCCAATCCCGCCGAACACCTCGAAGGACACACCTCCCCGGTGGTGCCGTACGCCAATCCGAAGCTGCTGGTACGGCTGCAGGACCACTTTACCAGCGAATGGAAGGACCTTGCGGAGGAAGTCTGTAGGGATTTGATCCGCAGGGACCTACGCCAGCGCTGGTCAAGCATTAAGGGGCTGGCCGGTCCGATCAAGGTGCTGAAGGAGAGTGTCATCGCTCCGCTCGAGCATCCGGAACTGTTCGTGGGGCTGGCTCAGCCGTGGCGCTGTGTGCTGCTGCACGGAGCGCCGGGAACTGGGAAAACCCTGCTAGCGCGAACGCTGTGCTCGGAAACGCGCGAATCGGTGACGTTCTTCAGCACCACGGCCAGCACGCTCATATCGAAGTGGCGCGGTGAATCAGAGAAGCTGATCCGGGTGCTGTACGAGGTGGCCAAATTTTACGCCCCGTCCATTATCTTCATCGACGAGTTTGACAGTTTGGCGTCACGGCGTGACACCATTCGGGAGCACGAAGCATCGAAGCGTTTCAAGAACGAGTTCCTGTCGCTTATCGATGGGTTGGAAAGTGCAGCCAACGAAACGGCTGCTCCTACGCCGCACGATCGGGACCGGGTGTTTCTACTGGCCAGCACCAACCTGCCGTGGGAGCTGGATCCGGCCTTTCTGCGACGGTTTGAGCGCAAAATTCTCGTCGATTTACCGACGGCCGATGGACGGAAGGAGCTGATCGAGCATCTGCTCCCGACCGTCACCGCATGGCCCGAGCAGGAGATACAGCAACTAGTAACGCTTTCCGAGGGATGGACGGGTGATGAAGTTCGACTCGCGTGCAAGGAAGCGTCCATGATGCTGCTGAGGAACAGGATCAACGAGCGTCGATCGAACACGAACCGAGCGGCGGACCAGGAAGAGCTTCAATATTCGATGCTGCGCAAAGCTTTTGAACAGTTGCGTCCTGGTTGCGTGGAATTGGCGCAGAAGCATCGTGACTGGAATCAACGTTACGGAACGCAGCTCGTGGACTGAGCGGAAATGAAAAGGACGAACTTTTTAACGCCCACACTGGCAGCATATTAGCAAGCCTGGTATATTTTAACTCTTTCGTTGATCCTGTGATTGATCCTGTTCTCTCTGTTTTTTCTCGAACTTCAGGTTTTGACCAACTTACTTAAACGATTAAATAATATAAAAAAAGGATATCATGAAAGTGGAACTTGGCAATGGGCGGGAAAGAAAGCATGTAAGTTGTAACGGTACAGTATAGAACACTGTTCGCGATGTGCCATTTAATCATTTCGCATTGTTCAATGCCCATCACGACAAGCCTAATAGTAACGAATGACGCTTCAACGAAAGTTATCACTTTGCTGCGCCGTAAGAATTCCCATGTCCTCGTTAAAACTTGACGACAGCAAACCTACAGTTTCCGCTCGAGCATAGCAAAATTACGATTGTCGTGCCCGCTTCTGCTGCGTGTGTTGCTGCTGCTGCTGAGACATCCGCTGGCCATGGTAGAGCCCGGTGTAGTAACCGCTCATGTACCACGACATCAGCATGGCGGACAGGTTCTCCGACTCTACATCGTCCGCGTCTTCCAGCATCGGGGGCATCGGCGGAGGTGGCGGAACCATGTACGCTGTGGACATGCTGGGGCCCAACATGCCAGATCGTCCACTCCTGCCGCCGGCCGCCTGGCCCATACTCGATCGTCCAAAGTTCGGTCCGAAGTTAATCTTGATCTTGCTGGCCTGCTTCGTGAACCGCTCGTCATCGCTAATGTCCATCTGCGAGTCGGCACCGGCAGCTTCCGCTTCGGCCGCCTCAACGCGCTGCTGCCGGCGTGCCTTTCGCCCCCAGGACGGTAGCAGCTCCTCCAGCAACACCGTCTGCTCGTTGTTGTACCCGACGTACCGGATCAAACAGTCCCCATGGCTGCCAAAGCCAATGATTTTCGCCTCGTAATCCACCCCATCGTCGTAGGTCGCTCGCACGTAGTCACCGATCTCGAACGCGCCCGTCGCTGGTGGACCGTTCGCTGTGCCCTGCTCCTGCTCAGAAATCTCCATCGCGCCCTTTTCCTCGTGCTCCGGCGTGCCGACGGTTGCTTCTCCTCCGGTCGAATCGCTGTCTTTGTGTTGCTGCCGGCGAGGCTTGTGGCCGCTGCAGCCCGCCACATCCGCCAGACCGCCCCGGTTCGTGTTCATGGCCAGCCGCTTCGCTACTTCCGCCTTTATCAGTGCCAGCGATGCGTCATACTTTTTGATGATAATACTGTCGTCCCAAATGTCCTCGCGACCGATCGCACCGCCCAGTGGCACGGAGGCTGGTTCCGCTTGCCCTTCCGGAGCAGCATTTGGCGTAAGCTGAAACGGGACAGCATACAACAGCATAAACAAAGCGCCTGTTTGGACCGCGGATCTTGGGAAGAGTGGAGCATATGCTTGGGCATGCGGGAAAAAACACCGACACCAGTACATACCGATTTTCTGCCGCCTGTACTCATCACAAGAGGTTTAAAATCAGGTAAACTAGTTAATAAAATAGTATGGTAATTTTTGGATAAAATCTCACAACTTTTCCTACAATATACGTTTTGACAGATGTTTGTTTGTGTACCGAGCTGTCAAAATTAGCGGTGTTCGAAATTCGAAAATGCTGTTTTGACCAGTTCGGTCATGAGCTAAGCCCAGCAGTGCGACTTGGTCCAATCCAAACGAAAAAAAAAAATGCAAAAAAGCAATCGCAAAACGGAGGTTTGAATTGGTAAGCATGCTTTTCAATTTTTAAATTAACATGGTTCTCGTTGGGACAGTTTTTCTTGTTTGACAAATTTTATGGCGCAAGGGAAACATTTTATGATTTAAAAAAAATCATTAACCTGATTGAATGCTGAGTAGGTTTCAGTGGTATTTTATAGAAACGATGATAGATCGATATTGAAAATAGATCGTATCCTACAAAACCTGGACCGAAGCTCAATCCTCATGCAAACTATTCGATACCTCTTTGTGTCCAATATAAAATTGTGTTTATTATTTATCTAAAAGAACGGCTATGTTTATGATCGAGCAAAACAAATTCTTATCGGTAGGAGCGTATCGAATATCAACAATAGAAACATAATTCGTTCAGGAAAACGCTCA
Organism: Anopheles bwambae; assembly: GCA_007018985.1. NCBI lineage: Eukaryota > Metazoa > Arthropoda > Insecta > Diptera > Culicidae > Anopheles > Anopheles bwambae. Next base: position 14,194 of record SIXB01003905.1, read on the forward strand.
TTTACATTGCGCCATCACCATAAGAACATTCTTGGCCCACATTTCTTTCGTGTGACGATCGCCGGATCAAGATCACATTGTTCTCGTTAATTAAATCATGTAATTCTCTCATCCTTTGACTGCACATTACCTGCAGCGAGAACTGGAGCACATCACGTATCACACTAGCGGAAAATCTCTCCACACATTTACCGCTAAAGTTCTGTAGGTGCTGGTGCGGTAATGTAAATTACAGTCCCCTACAACAATTGGAATATTTAACATTACGTTCACAACTCATAAGCATTGCGGCGATGTAACACGAATGTCTTTCCCTTCCGTAATAAATATAACAAGAGCATCTCTTTTTTCGATTCCCTTGTAGCATTTGAAAACAAATAGATAAGATATAGGTAATGATAATAATTTTAGATTATTTTTATTTACACAAAGAAAAAAAACACGATCACAATGTAAAACAGAACAAAACTTATTTCTAAAAACACGTAATAAATCTAATAAAAGTATGGATTTTTTTATTTTATTTTCTTAGAAAATGGCTATTATCTTTTACTAATTTCTAATGCAACGAATGCTTCCAATTAGTGTTTCTAAAGCAGAAACTTTAAAACAATTGTAACTGTTTGTAATTGTTTCGTCGTGCTAAAGATACATATCTCAATCCGAAAGATTCTGGGGTATTTCTTTAACTTTTACGATTTACGATACCTCGACCACTCGACTCAATTGCTCCATCTGTTCCGGCTGGCAGAGCATTTGAAGCCGGACATCGTATCTTCAATTTCGGTGAACATCATCAACCTGTCTGCCAAGCGCAGAGTGCCTCTGCTCGGTCCGGGGTTGAGAATCGTGAGAAGCGTGATGGAAATTCGATAGCATTGCTGCCTGGCGCCGGTTCTTGAGATGCGAAAAGTAAGAGTGATACAGTAATACGAGAATGGAAACAGTCAGAACGGTTCAACATCCACTGTTTTGGGGGATTTCGATTAAATTCTTCTTTACTAAAACAACAACATTAACAACAAACGTAAAATCATTGCCAATTTGTGAAATACAGAAAAATTCATTCACTGAGTCCTTTTAGTAAAAGATATTACGAATTACAAAAAAAAAACACAAAAAAACAAGCTTTGCGTGTACCTCGTGTGGCAAATGTATTTTCCGCGGCCCGCAACAAAGAACTCCAAAATACTCGCTAGACACACATACAACCGGATGGTGGCGCTCAACACAGTAACAAAACGTTGCTAGGCAACGGTACCACGCTGCAGCAGCACAAAACTGCGTAAGCAATGGAAACAAAAGGTACCGAACACACACACACACACGAACACACAGGTGGTAGTGGGAAAAAAGGTGCACACAGGTGCCGACTGATCGCAGCCACCAGCCGGGTGCCATTCGCCGAACGACTGCTGGCCGCATCAGATGGGACTGCGCGAGCCCTCAAAGGAGAAGAGCACGTCCAGATTGGAAAAAAAAAGCCGCTAACGACTCCCGGGTGTGTGTGTGTGTGAGTGGCTAGTGCGTGTGTGCACGGGTGCGCGCGTTCGTTTGAATATGAGTGCGCGGCGGATTCGCGTTGAAGATTCGGTCATCCTTGCTTGAGCCGGTGCGAGAGATGCGTAAGTGCGCGTGTGAGATAAACGTGTATGGGGAAAAATAAGAAGCTTAGAGTGCGCGTGTGTGTGATTAGACCAAATGTGAAACACGGCTTTGCCTTGATACACATGTTATTGTGCTTTTAATTGTGCCAAATACATTTGCATAACAATACATGTTCAACTGCTAGTGACAACGATGGTAAAGTGTGCTTAGAAGAACAACCTTAATATTAGTATTAGAACCGCGGATGAATGTGTGAGTGTAAGTGAAACACTGTCTTCTATCCAAGTGCTCTAAGTGTACCCACACCGCGATTGGACCATCCTATGTAGGATATGTTCGTAATAATTAAAATTTGACGTGATCGATTCATTTGCCAAATTCACTCCCCCAAAATCATTACCGCCCGATTCGAATTCCGGTGTCTTTACAGATGTCGGATCTGCCTTTCTGCATGTGTTTAATTATCACCATCATCAACATCATCATCGTCCGTTTGCATCTTACGCGGGGTCTCGCACGTAATCGTCTCAGCTTCATGCCAAATCGACGATGATCGGGGCAGCCATATTACTCAATTCAATCAATGCGTATCTCGTTCGCCATTCGATCGCTTTTAGGATTTTTTTTTGCAGCAGCAGCAGTAGCATTTGTTGATTTGTATCCATTTATTTCGGTGCGCAAGAGAGGAAAACGAAAATCTCCCATCGGCATTGGCGTCCATACCACACCCCACGTTTCGATTACACGCGGTAGAGTTTGCATCGGTTTGAGAAATATTTTATTGCTATTAGTCAGATTTTGCACATTGTCGTTTTCATCCATCCATTTGCTTTCTTTTGATTGCGCCTTTTTTCGCCCCGTTTGCATGAGAAACAAACAAACAGCCCGCACCAAAAACACACACATATCACCCGAAGACGAAAAGTGAGTTTAATCTTGTAGCAAAAATGCGGTTTGGATCGTTTCCTCCTTTAGAAAAAAAAAATGCGTCGTCCCCATAACAAGCTGGAGGCTGAGGTCTCCACCGACGCATCGATCGCAGGTCAGGAAGTGGCCAGTGGCGTGGCAACACTTGTGTGTGCTTTCGTGCGCGCGCGCGCGTGTGTGTGTGCACACCAATTATAATTCACTTTTTAAAGCATTCGACAGACGAAATGGTTTTTTAGGGCCCTCCCCGCTCCCCCCCAAAAACCGAAAGCTGGTTCCGGCTCATTTTCATCTCCTGGCTCGGTCTCGGAACAGTTTGCGCCGTGTGGCCGGGGCCGGCTGGAAAACTAACCGACCCACACGGACCAACACACGCACAAACACGTGTGAATGTGAAAATATAATAGTGAATAGAAGAGTAGGAACGGCAAAAAAAAACAAAATGGAAAACCTCCACAATTATCCAATATTAACGCGAGCAACGCGATGATTGAGAGTTGTCGATCATCGTTTGCAGGATTGCGGAAAAATGGCAATTAGTTGAACGTTTTGATGTGTGTGTGTGTGTGTGTGTGTGTGTGTGTGTGTGTGTGTGTGTTCCGTTTTTGTTTGACTTGATATGTGTTTAGTTTGGTACTTTTGATAGATGAATTTCAACAGTTTTTTTTAAATATTTATATCCCCAAGCTGTCTCCAACATTTCCAATGAACGAGACAAATTTTAACGCATTTCCTAACTTCACGTGTGTTGTTGAAGAAGGTGCTCTATCTTTGCCAATCTTTGTAAAAACTTTTTTTTAAATCCGGTAAATAATTTAAAGTAATAATAATTTAGGCAACCCTGTCAAATGTTCGAACGGGAAAACAATTTGGAAATAGTTTTTCAAGCGTCTGTGCATCATTTTCACTTTCTAAATCCCTCCCTTCCTCTGGCGCCACCCTGCCTCCTAGTGAAATTAGCGTGAATCCAACAAGAACGCATACGCGACCGAATCTATGCTCTGGGTGACCCACATCTTAGACCCTCGGGGCTAATTTTGAAGTGTTTTTAAATCGGTGATTACACGCCACACACAGACACACCGGAAACGGAACATCGTGGAACACGTGTAGCTGCCTGTTTGTGTGTGTGTGTGTGTGTGTGTGTGACACGTGGTTGCGGTCCGTAACAACGGCGTTCGACAGGTCGAAATAGGCGACGAGCACGCCCGCCCGTCCGAAGATGGGACTGCTTGAGTGGATCAAAAAGTAAGTACCGCCCCAGCAAACTTTAGATTAAGCTTAAAGTTTAAGGGGGGAAGCCTCCGAAACATTGCGGGCGAGTTGTTTTTTTTTTTCTCCTTTCCCACTGCAGATAGGTCAAATTGTTTGGGAGACCGAATTTCAAAACCTGGAATTTGGAAGAAAAAAACCGGCCCGAGGGAAAAGAATCGACCGAGACAACGCCAATTTCTTACACGACAGTTTTCTTGAAAACCTTTGATTGGATGTGTTGCTTTTTTTTCGCACCACGTTACGGTTCGGTTGGCGTTGTGTATTCTACCGTGTCTGTGGCCAGCGTCTTTGTTGTTTTTATCCGTTCGTTTGCAGCCTTTTTTCTGTGGTTCCAACTTCCTTTTTGTAGTGGAGGGAGGGCGGAGAGGGAGGGCACAAATTGTGTGCGCGGGGTGAACGGGAAATCAATGTCACAATTTGTACGATAGTAGCACCTTGAAGGTGCTTTCGTACAAACATTGGCTAACAATTTCGGTAATAGGTCGGCTACGTTTGCTGGTGTAGATCAAGCGATCAAAGGCTTTATTTGTTTATTTTCCTACGGCCTAGTGATTGAGCAGTTCCGCGCCAGTGTTGGCTGGCGGATGGCGAACTGAAAAACCTTGAAAAAAGGCGTTGCATTAATTACTGTGGGTGGTGTGTTTGCAGGAATGATGCGAGCACATGGTTTTGCTGACAGGTGGACAGATTTATTGCCAAAAATACACAATCACAGGCGGTTTGCTTCCAAATTCCATTCAAAGCCTTTGCTCCGGATACGAAGTTCCTTGTTGCTAATGCACTTGGCATTTGTTTTTGATTCGATTAATTTATTCGAGTCTCGGTACCAATTTGTCGTCCCACAAGTACCGTCTCATCCGAAATGCTTCCGTACCCCTAATGTGGACAGTTATCGTACGCCTCTCTCCCGTTCTCTCCAGTCCGGCAACTATCGAGAGCAAGTATGTGGTGCGCATTGTTCCACCCAGGAAAAGTTACACCACCTTCCTCCCCCTCCATCATTTGCGAAGTTCGCGAAACGGTACGGTTCCACTGGTTTTCTTCCATGAACGGTCCATGATTTATGAGTATCCGCACGCGGCCAGATAAACCATACGTCCGATGGAAGTCGCAGAACGGACGAATTAGAGCGCAAGCTGCTCAACGATCGGCGCGCACACACACACCCACACCTTTCCGATACGCGTGCCGGCATGTATGCAGCTCCCCAGTTGCATTCGCTAGCGCTAGCTTGGTGTGCAAATAGTAAATTTTCCTTCGGTCGCCGGTGGACGTTTCCATCCCACTGGTCAGTTGGTGCGGTGCCAGCTCCGCGCGGCATCGGTGGCACCGTTGGGTGTTGAACAGTGACGATTTGTTTGCGGAACTAACGGCACGGAACAACGTGATTGTGATCATGCGAAAAGAGGGGTGGCGATATGTATTATAAACATATTCCTCTTACACAGAAAGCTTTTTTTACTGGACTTCAGTAAAATTTTACTGAATTTTTTTTAACTGAAGTTTCAGTAATCCTTTCAGTAAAAAGAATGTTTACTGAATCATTCAGTAATGTCCGGTGCTCACCAAAATGACAGCTCGTTTACTGAAATCCCAGTAAAG